>BLKR01007021.1:0-45358 GCA_011170035.1 Teleogryllus occipitalis | reverse complement strand
TGCCAACATACTCCAAGATGTGCAGTAGATTACATTGTATGGCTCACTTTTATCTTTTTTTACACTAACGAGTGCCACAGTCGTTTGTATCTTGGCCCATAAGAATTTCGAAATTCCTGTTATTTGCATGTATTAAGATTTTAAGTATTAAATTTTAGTTCCAGTAACATTAAATCCTCAATGTTCATGAATGTCTTTTTATTTATTTTTTAGGACTAAAAGTTATTTTTGTAATGTTAGATAATCTCTTAAAATTTTTTTCTTAAGATTCTATTTCTTTTAAAAAGTTTCTTTTTCTCTTCAAATTCTTTCTAATATATTTGTATTTGTTATTCTTCAGACCTAAATTAACTGTTTTCACTCTATTTTGCGGTTATTTATAATATAAGCATGCATTTTTGCAACAATTTTATTTCCCATATTTTGTTTTGATAGGTTCAACCTTCATTCTGCCTACATCTTGGTGCATTTAAATAGCGCAGAGGGACTTGAAATAAAGGTTAGTTTAGAGATATATGTTCTGATTATTAAATATATATTCAAGATAAAATTCTGCAAATTAAATAGCACTATGTATTATGATTTTAAGAATTACATTTTAGTTCTATTAACATTAAATCCTCAATGTTCATAGATGTTTTTTTATTTAGGACAAATATGCCACGTAAAAGACCTCTTACACTGGAAAGAGAAGACAGAAGAAAACGGGAAAGGCGGGCTCTGTCAAATGAACATGCAAGTTCAAGCAGATGAAACGCATGGCATCCGTCGCAATAGAAGTGCAAGCAGAGACCTTCCACTTAGTTATGATGCTGCCAGAATATATAAATCTGACAGTGAAGTTCCATTGTTCAGTGTTGGTGGAATGTACTATAGATGTTGTCATTGTTCTGCAAAACTTTTCCGAGGTGAGCAGAATACTTCTATATGTTGCCATAAGGGGAAAATAAAATTACCACCAATTGCCGTGCCTCAGTTTCTTAGAGAGCTAATCGAAGCAAATGATTCGACAACAAGAAATTATCTTGAAAACATACGGCAGTATAATAATGCTCTGGCTTTTGCATCTGTTCAGTTAAATGCTGTTCATTTATGAGGGTCGGGGCCTTATTGTCTAAAAATTCATGGACAGATATATCATGCTGTTGGGCCTTTGATTCCAGAAAATAACATTCAGCCATTATATGCAGGTTTATTCATTTTAGATGCAAGTGAAGCCGTAAAAAAACGTATAGATAGGCATGAAAATCGTTTTTGTGATAGATATATTATGCAGAATTTACAGGAAATTATTCTCCATATAAATCCTTATGCTCAGCTTTTTCAACACATGAAGAACATTACGGATCATGTTCAAAATATGGAGCTAAAATTCTCCTTGGAAAATTCATTTGATAAGCGTCGGTACAATATTCCAGTATCGGAGGAAATAGCTGCAGCCTTTATGTTTGATGAGGGGGAGAAACCAGGAAAATTTGACTTCGTAGTAAGATCAAAAAGCTCAGAGAGAATTTCCATTATATCGAACATGAATCCTCATGTTGACCCTATGAGCTATCCACTCCTGTTTCCCTGTGGTGATTCAGGATGGCAGCCAGGCATTCAGCATGTTGATATATATAGAACTGCAGTTAGGAATTCAACAACACAACTGCGGTACTATTGCTATCGTTTGGCAGTTCATGACAATTTAAGTTTACTACATTGGAGGGTGGTATGCATTCTCTTTTTAAATTACCAGTTCCTATTCATGAATCATCTGTGGCCAAAATCAGAGAAGATTCTGTGGAAGCAAAGGTTTTACAAAAAGCATCACTAATTATTTGGGATGAAATATCAGTGGTTTCCAAAAATGCTCTAATTGTCTGTAATAAATTATTACAGAATATCATGAAATGTGATTTGTTGTTTGGTGGGAAAGTTATTCTGTTTGGAGGAGATTTTAGACGGACCCTTCCAGTTATTAGACGTGGTACCCGTTTATCCATTGTTGAAAACTGTGTAAAAAATTGTTTATTTTGGAAGTTCATTAAAAAAGAAAACTTACAGAAAATATTAGAGCAGCTGCTGATCAAGAATTTAGTGAGTGGTTATTAAAATTAGGAAATGGAACATTGTCATCTCACCACTTACAAGATGAATTGGTGGAAATACCTTCACAGTGTATATGCAATTACGATGACTTAATAAGCAATGTATTTCTTACCCACAAAATTAATGAAACAAATATTGACGCTCTAACAAATGTTGCAATACTGTGCACAAAAAATTACTATTGTTCAGAAATGAATAAAGACATTGTTGAAAATTGGGTGGAAGGTCCTTCTAAAACATATTATAGTATTGACTGTGTTGAAAGTGAAGATCACTCCTCTGCCCAGTTATATCCTCTAGAATTCTTGAATAGTTTAACTCCATCAGGTCTCCCACCTCATATTCTTACACTGAAAATTAACACAATTGTGATGTTAATAAGAAATTTAAATGTTAGAGAAGGTTTGGTAAATGGAACGCGCATGATTGTGAAGGCATTGCATGACCTCTGTATTTCTGCAGTAGTTATTGATTCAGGGAAGACCGTTTTAATACCCAGAATTCAGTTATGTCCTTCTGATTTAAGCCTTCCATTTATGTTGTGTAGAAAATAATTCCCGCTAAGAATTGTCTTCACTATGACTATTAACAAGTCACAAGGACAGACACTTGAGCGAGTTGGTATTTATTTACCTACGCCTGTTTTCTCACTTGGCCAGCTATATGTAGCATTTTCACGAGCAAGGTCGTTTCGAAATGTGTTCATTCTGTTGTTGAAGGACCAATTCAAAGAAAATGGCAAGTTATTCACTCAAAATATTACATTGAGGGAAGTGACCTGAAATTTTATTTGTTTGTTAAATTTAATGATGTTAATTTTATAGTGTGTACATTTCATAGTGTATAAATTTTATTTTTATTTGTGTATTAAATTCTATTTATTTTCTTCTCAAATTAGTATTTATTTACCTATGCCTGTTCCACATTTATTTAGCATTTTCACAAGCAAGGTTATTAATAAATGTGTTCATATCCATTCTTGAAGGGAAGGACCAATTCAATGAAAGTGGTAAGTTATATTCACTCGCGAGCAAGAAAGGCTTTATTTATTTATTGTGGCAATTTTTTTTGTTTGTTGGTTTTTATAGTTTATTTTTAGTGATAGATTTTGGAACATGGATTGTAATTTTCAATAATAAAGGTTATTGATATTTTGTCCTGTTATTGATCGTGTTGGTCAACATTATCATGAATGTTATTGATATTTTGAATTGATTTATTCTTAAATTATTGTATTTGGGAAGAATTAATTATATCAAGTCCCATTATTCATACATTTTGATTTGTTAGTGTCCTACAGAGAATTTGAGTTAAAGAAAATTAGTACATTCTGCTGTGATAAAACTCTTAAATTACAATATTGAATTAGATGCAGTGGCTAAAAATTTTATACATAAAAAAAATGAACTTCCAGTATAAATAAAAGAAAATTGTAATTAAGGGAATTTTAAAAATATTGAACTCCGTGCGAATTATTCGCACGGGCACTACTAGTTATTATTATTATTATTATTATTATTATTATTATTATTATTATTATTATTATTATTATTATTATTATTATTATTAATATTATTATTATTATTATTATTTTGAAATACATGCTAAATCATTTACCATTATCTCTCAATATTTTCAGTTTCTCCTCAGGGCTTGAACTCTTGACTTGATGTGTTTTCGCTTGTATGCTGACGAGATTCCCTCCCTTTCTAGTTTTTCTAGGGGTAATTAAAAAATACGTACGCAATTTTAGCTTCTTCGAAACCTCTTTAAAACAATTAGCAGAACTTATTACCATTTCACTGATATTTTCCCCTTCTTTTTTTCTCGATCCTCTTATCCCGATTTTTCCCGATTCTCTATCAAACTCTTCCTCCCTCGCTCTCACTGCTGTCATCTATGTGAGAACCTTCATCCGAATTGCGTACGTATTTTTCATTGAATGACTTCCTTTATTATGTACTATTGTAATATAAATTTTGAAAGTTGTCAGGCGGAAGAACTAAATGGCCTGAGCCTCGCCACCAATAAAGATATTTATTTTATTTATTTATTTATGTATTTATTTATTTATTTATTTATTTATTTATTTATTTATTTATTTATTTATTTATTTATTTATTTATTTATTTATTTATTTATTTATTTATTTATTTATTTATTTATTTATTTATTTATTTATTTATTTATTTATTTATTTATTTATTTATTTATTTATTTATTTATTTATTTATTTATTTATTTATTTATTTATTTATTTATTTATTTATTTATTTATTTATTTATTTATTTATTTATTTATTTATTTATTTATTTATTTATTTGGTTGGTTGTTTATCAAACCATTTTGTTTATTTCTACCTCCACACCTTTCAACGCCCATGACTAGTACAATTCTACGAAATACTAGAACTTACCTAACTCAAAGGTCTCGGTATCTTGAGAACATCTACATGATGAGATGGCTCGGAGTCAGTATTACCATTGTCTCTGGAGCGTCTCTAATCGGGAGGTAATAGGGTTCGAATTCCCGCTCCGCCTCTCCCCGCTCCCTTGGACGGTGTGTGAACGCGTCAGTGCGTAGAGAATGGGCCGCATTGAAAGGCGAATGTGACGTGAAGCCAAGGTGAAGTGTCCCATCACTTGTATGATAGTACAAAACAACTCGATATGCGAAGCTTGATATTACGAAGACCTCGATGTCTCAAGGGCGTCGACCTGCGGGGATGGTTTACAGTCACCACTGTTACTGCATCTACTGCGTCTCTAACCAGGAGGTACTAGGGTTCCAATCAATCCTGCACCCCATCCCACCCTACCCCGCCCCACCCCGCCCCACCCCGACATTTTTCAACTGAAATATAAGAATAAACATATTTAACAAAACCTCAAGGACTTCTCTTTCTTTCAGATTTGCTTGTAAAACATTAGTTCATAAAGAAAGAAATTGTAGCTATCCAAAAACAGGGAGTGACTTATCAGACACCTGTACACTGATTCCTATGGCACGGTGCGTCTTCCATTGAAACATTCGAAGTTTCAAAAATTAGACATTTGTAACATTTTTAACTTTTCTCGTTTGATTTTTTTACATTTTAGAGACATTTAATGGGTTCATGCATTAGTAGACAAAAGGTCTAAACCGTCTCTTTCGAAGTTTCTCCAAATCGAAATAGTTTCAGAGTATAAGTCAAAAATAACGGATATTAAAAATCGCTTAAATTTCTCAAAAACTTCTCCAAAAGTGCCAATGGATATGTTTTGAGCTGGGAGATATTCTGGGATTTGAATGAAGACATCCGGAAAATTGGGAGGGGCAATGTGTAGGCAACCCGCTGGACAGTAACGCTTATAGACTGAGAGGTTGCCTGTCTGTCCCTGATGCTCCCGCCTCCGGAATACTTGCCGGCAAGGTCATTGACATATTGAGAATTGTTGTTGATAATCACAAATAAGTTCTACTAACTTGTAAGATAATGGTTCTAAGTGAAAAGTGGATCGACAATGAGCCCTGCGAAATACCCTATTATCATACTGTGTCTCGATTTAATAGAAATATTGGTGGTTTAGTACATTTGAAAAAAATATATTCCTCTGTAGTATACCAAACAAGATCAATAGAAATACGAACCTAAAGGCGTTCGTGTTAAGAAAATCAATATTGAGCATGATTGCGAATTATTGTGAAGGTTGTAATTATTATTAATATTATCTATTATTAATACTATATCTGTATCTATTACTCCTCCACCGTTTATTATGCTATATTCCATCGTCTCATTACTTCAGTAGTATACATACCTTTGTGACTCCCACAGGCAACCAATCTTCATAAATGAGGTCTCTAAAGAAAGAGAATTTCAAGGAGATGTAACGAATTGCACTTTGACTTTAAAACTGTGAAGGATTTGTTGAAAAAGTATCCAAAATTTTGTATCAAATACAACACGCAACACTCGGCCGGATTTTGAATGTATATCGTTAAATAACTCATAAACGAATCGTTTTAGAGCCTTCAAAACTAAAATTTTAAGGCTGGAGGCCTTAAAGAAACGTGTATTCTACAGGATGAGCTCTTCTTGAACATTCTATTACATGTTTGCTGGTTCGACGGTTCTCGAGTCTACCCCACCTGTTCCTGTAGTATTTACAACTGTATAAGAATTTAAACTAATTACTTGATATTCTACGCGATTAAGATTACAGGTGTACCTTTCTACTGCGCGTAAAAACGTTAAATAAGAATAGTTTGTATTGACATAGGTGTATTGTAGTGTTATCGAGTTATAAGGAGACATATAGAACAAGTGACGGAGGATAACGGGTGCTTGAAGAAAAGATATGGTAAAGGCTTAATATGGAAATGCAAAAATAGGGAAGAGGGTGGGGTTTAACATTCAATAGTTCTCGTACCGGGCACGCTAGTCTTCTCTATTTTATTTCACATGGCATAATAATTGATGTCAATTTCAAAATTATTTTCTAATTTTATAATATTTCATTTATCTTCTTTAACAGTTATTTCACTTTTTACTTTTGCTATTTCATCTATTATTCTTGAAAATTATGTGCTTTTTCGTAATTTATATTTCATTTTATTCAATTGTTACATTTATTTTTCACTAAAATTCATAAATTATACTTTAAAATACACAAATAGTAATTAGATATTTTGATTTTGGCACTAAAGCTGGCCTGAATTCGGTAAAAAATCTTTGTACAAAAATAAATGCACATGCCAAAAACAACGCCTCATAATTACTTTTAAATAGAGAAGTGCATACATGCTTGGGGGGGGAAGGGGATGTAAGCGAATATCTGACAAAGGATAATGAAAGACGCACAATGTCGTGAAAGGCATTAGAGTTGAAGAGAAAATTTAAAATGTTAAGTCGCAAAAAGAATTTATTGTAATAAAGAAAGCAAATATGTTCATGTATGTACTTATTTTTTCCGAAATTTGTGGGACAAATAGAACATATGTAAAATAAAAATGTATTGTAAAGTTTAAAATTCATCTCTTAAAGCATTTTCCGAGCACATAACGTCGCGATCAGATCTTAACATGGATTCAGAATGGCTGAATGAAATTCTTCTCTACAGAAGGAATTGTCTTCACCACATAGTAATGTGTTTTGTCGAGAAATAAACCCTCGCAAAAAATCTAACAACGTGATAGCATGATTTTCACTGAAAAATATTTGTTGGTTTTCGTTCTAGTTAAGTAGACTCGATGAAAAATGGACAACTACATGATTGAAATTACTTCTGCCTTACAAGCATCCGCTTATTCTTGATTCTGAGTACGCGATTTCCAAGAAGGAGGGGTAAGTTTGACAGTGCATAGCAAAGGTTCGAGGGTCATAGAAGTCCAGAAACACTACATTACTATGTTAGAAATGCATTCCATTAGCACATACTGCAAACTCACATATCAAATGTTCTATTTCTAAGTATAAATGTATTAAAATGTAAGTAATTTATAATAAGTATGGACTTACAGATAACATATATAAATATGTTATTATGCCAAAATATGTAAAAGGAAAATAGTTCTAATTCATTAAGGTTGCCTTGTAAACTCTAAAAAATATTATTGAATACAGGTATATTGTTCCGGTCTCTCTTATATATAAATATTATATATATATATATATATATATATATATATATATATATATGTAAGTATACACAAAAATCCGGTCCCTACTGATGAGCCTAAGGAATTTGAGATAAAGAGATGCACTCTGGAGGGTTCGACAACGATTGGTTCGTTGGTTAGTGATTCTGGGTGCGTCAACAGCCAGCTTAGGTAATTTGTCCCGTAAATGTGGTGCATGTTTTTCCTCGGGATATGATCTTCCCCCGCTGGATGCCGAGATCCGGCGCCGACGTACCGTCGGCTAGCGAGATTTCCCCCTAACCTCTCCCACCAGCGGGGAACCGCTCCAGCCGGGACAAGCTCTGAGCTCCCGACCGGTCTCCCGGAATATGTGGTAGCGTAGTGCATGTTAATGTAAGTGTGTGTGTGTGTGTGTGTAAGGGGAGAGGATAGGACAAGGAAGAAGAAGGAAAGATCGCGCGCGGTCCGTGGCCCGTTTGTTAGGATACTGCTCCGGCATTTGCCTAATGTTGATCAGAGACACCACGGATAACTACCGATCAGAGCACCCGGCCGCTAGAATACTCTTCCAGACAGCGATTGAATTCGACCTAGCTGAAAAGCTAGTGCCAAAACTCCTGCCGCTGTCGGGGCTCGAACCAAGAACCTCCCGGTCAGAGGCGCTGCAGTGACATCAGCGAATGCACTAAGCCACCGTTCCCGATCGACAACGCCATCTGTCGCATTGAGCTCCGCTTGTCCCTCAACTCCGCGGCAGTTGCCACTGAAATATCTCATAAAGCTCCAGCACCTCGGCGATGACGTACTGAGAATCAAGAGCAATCGACCCGACTCCTAGGAAGGAAAATGTGATGGATCCTTTGCACGCAATCTAAAATAATCCAACAACGCACAAAAGCACGTTTTACTTTCTCCCTAGGGAATAGAGAGAAAGCTACGCAAAAAAGCGGCGAATTTTTGTCAGAAAAACTTTTATTACACGGCCCTGGTAACAAAATAGCGGATAACCAGTTACTAAATTTTGAAAAAAAAGTTCTCTAACTCGTGTAGCCAGAATTCATGTTTTCTGGGTCCTTGATAAGGAAAAATCGAAAGACGGCAAAACGTCTGTCCGGCCGGCCGTTTTTCCGTCTGTGAACGCTAGCGGCTAAACCGTTCAGCCGATTTTCTCAAAAATTCATACTCCCCAATTTATCAAGTTAATATAGGGTCTCCTTCAATTTGAAACCGATATTTTAATTTTGGGGGTACTTTGTATATAGTTCCTGGAACATTTTCTAAATTTTCAAAAAAATGTCTCCGTGTTTGATTAAATTTTATTGTTGGATTGTATGAAGCACGTTTAAGAGAATGGTTTAGATCTCATGTTTGTTGAAAATCCTCATTTTTCGAAAATTGCAACAGTTCAAACTTTTTTCGACTTCTTACAACTACAAAATGATAGATTTTTTCCCTGAATGAAATCTGTTCCTTAAAGATAGATTTTGAAATAAGGTCATGTTCAATTTTTCGAAAATGTGAGTATTTTCCACGTAATTTTGCGTGCATCTACGAAGGAGAAAGTACGTTCTGTTTCAGCGCCACTAGTTGGTTTCAGTAAGGTGAATTATTTGCCTATCATGCGTGACTTTGCTCGCTCTCAGTCTATCAGAATCGAAAGAAGAGTATTGAGACAAATACTGTCCTGATCGCCCGCGTGCGGTTGAAAGACCCGCAGCCGAGGTACGTCAGCGGGGCGTCACCGCCCTCGGCCGGAGGGGAAGGCGACCGTTGCGGGCCGGCCGGGGCTGACCGCGCGCGGCCGTCACGCCTGAACAAGCGGGTAGGGACTCGCCACCGCCCCTACTCCGCAGCTAGTCGGCGGGCCGCTAGCCCCAGCAGGCTATAAGAGGGTCCCGACCCGACGCCAGGGGAGACTGATAGCGATGGTGTTGGCAACGGTGTTCTGGCAAGTGATGTACGGAGTGTATAGAGTGGGGATTAGTGATAACGACGACCTGTGCTACGGAAACGGAACTCTCTGGTGGGTATTCTACTGGACTACGGTGAAACGGCTTCGCAATTGGCACACTCTACAGGTTATTCGGAACTTTGGCTATTGTACACGGGATTCTCATTATTGTACCTGGATTTTGAATAAAAAACCAATTTTTGAAGTTTTGCCTTTGTTTGGATACTACAAATACGCTACGGGTTGGTCTCTTTTGCCGAGAAATTGAAGCTGGAAACTACGGTTCATTGTCGTTTTGAAAAGTGGAGTACAGCCCTTCGAAACAAATTTATTCTTAGAGTTCGTGCGTGTGTTGTGTTAGCCCACACGCAGTTCAGGGCGTCACATTCACATGCATGGCATTGCAAAGGGAAAGAAATGGTACGGCTTCAGAACTTTATTCTTCTCAAGCACTTTTCAAATAACAAAATTTTATGATCATCAATATCACATAGATGTCTTCCTTACATGTGCCCAAATGTAGCGCGAAGATTTCTACCATGTCTCTCTGGCAAGGCGCTAACTCAGAGCAACTCTCTTCCTTTCATTGTCACAATTACATACCAATGGAGGGGGGGTTATGAAGGCTTCAATAAATTAATTCACTCAGTTCTTTCAAACCACAAACACAATTTCCAACCATTCGATTCTCTAAAGAGGTGATACTTCAATACAGGCAAATAGAGTTTAGGGTCCAAGTCACTAAAGTTTTGTTGCTCTTACAATTTTCAACGAAAACTATTTATCTCATTCTTAGCATCCAAAATTATTCACTTCACACCTAAAAATTATTCACGATTTCTAAATTCATTTTTGCTGTACCTTCTGTAAAAGTGAACGCCTAGCAGAGCAATAAAGAGATAAAAAGCATGTACTAAACTTACCAGACTTACGATCATAGTGGTTGACGGGCCCGAAAACACGAAATAATCAATTTACATAAATTACTAATTGTTCTACGGCAAGCTGTTTCCTCATTCAGTTCCACTGAAAACACGGAGAAACGCGCTACGCCCTGCCCCGTAGGCAGACGACGTGCAAATGTCTGGTGTGATGCGGCATCCGGTTTGGATTTCGCGCCCGAAAGTAACATTTAAACTCGATTTTCTCGAGGAGAAAAACATTTCGCTAAAACTGGATCTGCCATTCCTTCAGCGAAAGTCAACATCAGAATCTTTAGAATTGTTTGTAACGGGGGCTTCTGGTCACCAGTGGAGATTTTATTCTGAGGTTCCCCCACGTTGACCCCCCTCCTCCTTCCATTGGTGGTGCAATTGTGGCAGCAAAGAGTTCCTCTGAGTTAGCGACTTGCCAGAGAGACATGGTAGAAAACAGTGATGAAGCTAGTCATGCAGTTGGGTATTCTGAAAATCTTACCTTACCCTTTTTTGTAAATCAGCTCCATTCCGGGCTTATCATTCAGCAAACACAACGATAATTTGTTTTTTAAAACTGCAGTCTTTTGTAAGTTAATTAATTTATCAGTCACTTTTCGATTGTCAGAGTACTCAAATTATTAAGCCTGATATTTCCCAAGGAATGTCTTCTCTCCGCCGAAATTTTACTGCAGAACTTCCTGCAATTGCATATTTTTACTGAATATGCATATCGAAAAGAAATGTATATAACTTTACCTATCACCAAAAATAAAATAAATCTAGTCCATTTTTATTTTTCATAATTGCAGATTTTTGGCATTTTTTTCTTTATTAGCATATTTTAATGTGTGCGTCATATTTAGGTGCATATATTACAAGTTTTTGTGGATCGAAGTCAAATATTTTCGTGTGTTTCTCTTTCAAAAGTTAAGAAAGCCGGCCCGGTAGCCGAGATCGTTAAGGCAAATGAGTCGTAGCGATCTCGGACCGAAGGGTCGCGGGTTCGAATCCCGCCTCAGACATGGTTGTATTTGTGTTAGTCCGTTCACCCCTTATCACCATTTCGTTTCATCTTCATAGTTACCATAGCATTTTTACCAATAGTGGACACTAATGACCAAGATGTTGATGCGACCTTAAATAGCCAAAAAAAAAGTAAAGTGAATTAAGCCATGTCAATGCTACAATACCAACATAATATTTCCGATAGCCTTCTGATAAGATTGTTTTCTCTTGAACCGATTTATTTCCTGTAACTTATTTGATTGCATGAACTTAGTGAACAGTGTTGAATGTTTCGGGCATCTTGTAACAATGCTATTGGTTCTCTCACTTTTTTTTGTTATTATACGCTTGAAAATATATTTTTATTTTACGCATTTTGTACTACAGTGTAAAATAAAGATTAACAATAAATAAATGTTAACTATATTTTTGTTTAATGCACATTATTAGTTTTAAGCGCATATATGGACTTTAAGTACGTATATTTCCAGTTTTAAGTGCATGGTTCATGCACATTTTTAACTTTTTTAATGCATAAAGTTTCGGGGTCTAATCATACGTGTATAAGTGGAATCATATTCCTTTCACATAATGATGTACTAGATACTAAAAAAGTTAGACTGAGTTTTATCAACTGAACAGTGTCTTGATATTTTTTCTAGACCGTTGTCCAAGAAAAACTTCAGCAACAAATCTGTAGGCGTGTATTGTGCAATATCAATAAATACATTTGTCAGTTCATTTCGAAGCTATTCACGGTCAAAGAATGAATGTTTTATTAGGAAAGATAACTTTTCTAAACGAAAGAACGTTTTGTAGGTGGAAAACTGCTTTTCGTCAAGAAATTCAATAAAATGAGAGTTTTCAAAATCTTGAAACCGATATTCCATCTTAGTCACATTGTATCAAAAATTTTAAAATAATTTTTTTTTGTTTGTTTTTGTTTTTCAAATAATTCTGATTCTGAAAGTTCATTCATGTTCATCTCTCCTTTGATGCAGTTTTCAATAGTCTTTTCATATCTAAGAGTAGCCCGGTATATTACTATGTCTACCTACCTATTATTTCTGTATCTGCGGCGTATTATTTGGCTCATGATTCCCCGTTGTTGAGCCAAAACTGCATTTCGATATCGTGAACCGTTCAGAAGTTATGACAATGGCCCAGAGCTGATGGAACATTCTCTGTAACACTAAATCTGTAGATTCATTAATTGTTTTGTAAAGAAAACCCTCACAACGAAATTACACAAACGGCACGCAAACAACTTACTCTCATTTCCCACAACATTAGGGCGATGATGCGAATCTACTTTAGGGGCAGGGGTGTGGACGTGCAGAGCCGTACAAGTGTGCGCCCGCCTGAGCCTGGCTGGGAGCCTAGACTCCCTGCCCAGCGAGTGCGAGTCAAAAGGAGATAGCGCGGGCCCCTTTGTGCGCATGCGCGAGATAGACACCGGCGGTGTCTGTTCACAAGCAGGCTTCCCCATCAGCCCTGCTGATTCCCTCCTCCATCAGGGGGGAAAAGGAGTCGAAAGCATTTCATTTTCTTTAACGATTCTGTAAAAAAAATTGAAAAAAAGCACACGTAACTGAAGTATCCAAAAAAACAAGGATCCTTAATGAAACTTTTATTCCAAACCAGGTACAATTGCTAAAGTATCAAATCACCAGAAGAATGTACCGTAAGCGCAGCCGATTAGTCGTAAACCAGAAGTCCCAAAATCCGCCAAGTATCCGTCAGAGAGTTCCAAAATCGTAGCACTGTTGTCGTAGTTATCACTCTCCGCACTACCAACACCCAAATCACTCACCAGGAAACACTAGTTAACGCTGCCACTCGTTGTCTGACTGGCGTTGAGTCGGAGCCCTTCTTATAGCCCGGCGGGGTTGTGGGCCCGCCGGCTAGCTGCGGAGTAGGGCGGGAGCGAGTCCCTAAACGCCTGGTCGAGCGTGACGGCCGCGCGCAGCCGGGCTCGGCCGGCTCGCACCGGTTGTCACTTTCCGCCGCATGGGGCGGTAACGCCCCGCTGACGTCACCCGGCGGCGGCTCTTTCAATTGTGCGCGGCCGGTCACGACAGTAACAGATTTTGTTGAAAAATTATTTGGATATTCTAAGCCTCCCAGATTACCCTTCAGCTTCGCCACTGGTCGAAACCCACGAGAGGAGCCTCACGAGATATTAATTCGCCTACTTTCTCACGCTTAATTTTCTGCGAGGAACTTGGCAGTAAAGCTGATGTGTGGAGACTTAAATCCAATGCCTGGACCTCCCAATGGGCGGTTGTGTACGCTCGTGATTTCAAAAGCCGGTTGTTCACTAATGTAGCAGGAGTGGTTCACAAAATAAGTATGGGTGGATGGCCAAGATTTCTCTATTGGCGACGTACTGTCACAAGGCACCGCCGATCTACATTTTACGCTGCGTGTACTTGAAGCTAGAAATACTTAAAAGCTAAGAACCCCTCTCCTCTCTGTTGCTTTTACCGAGTCGATAGCGATCACCTCGTCACGGAGGACATAACTTTGTTTTTAGTTTAAACGTGTTTTGACACTAAATTGTTTATGAAATGCCATCGCCGCCCAATTCTCAGCTTTGTCAGAAAGTTCGCTCACCTGTGCTCTCCGCTGCCTTATGAGATCGTATCCTTGGCTCGCGAAGCAATGGCGGTGCCAAAGCGACCTGAATGTCATTCGCTTGGCCTTTGATAAGACGATAGAGGATTTTACGGACACTCTATAGATAGCTATGTCGAATACAGCACCGGGAGAGGTGGCTCAAGGCATCGATTGATGTCACTACAGTGCCTCTGACTGGGAGGTGCTAGGTTCGAGTCCCGACGGTGGCAGAATTTTCGACACTAGTTAGGTAGCCAAGTCGGTTTCTGTCGCTGTCTGAAGAAGAATTCTAGCGGCCGGCGGCTTTGATTTGTAGTTTTCCGTGGTTTCTCCGATCAACATCAGGCGAAAGCCGGAGCAGTAACCTAACAACGGGATACGGCGCGACTTTCTTTCCCATTACTTGTCCTATCCTACCTCTTACTTACACAAACTGCACTACCACACATACCGGGAAGCCAGCCGGAAGCTTAGAGCTTGTCTTGGCTGCAGCAGTGTCCCGCTGGTAGGGAATAACTGGTTAGGGAAACCTCCGCTAAAAGACGGTAGGTCGGCGCCGGATCTCACCATCCAGCGGGAAAATATCACTGCCACCTCCTGAGCAAAAAAACATGCAATACACTTACGGTACTAATGACCTTAGCAGTTGACGCGCCCGGAATCACTAATAAATCAATCATTGTTGATCAAACAACTGTTGTCTGATGAAGATTCTTGCTGTGGACTGCTCTGATTGAAGTTTTTTGTTGATTCTCCGATCAATATTCGACGAATGCGGAACAGTAAACTTAACGAACGAGCCACGGACCGCAGGCGATCTTTCCTTTCACTTCCTTGATCCCCTCCTCTCCCCTTACTCATACACACTTACAAGCACAACACTTCCTGTCGGAAGACCATTCGGGAGCTTAGAGCTTTTCCCGGCTGGGGCGGTGCTCCGCTGGGGGAGATACCGGGACCATACCAATTTAAAGAAAAATTTGGAGCCATTTTGAGAAAATTTTGAAAATATTCCAGAGGCTTCATGTAAAGTACCTCTAACAATTAATTATAGTTTTTCAAAATCCCAGGACATCGAGCGAGGCCAGATCGACACGGCTTTATTCAGTGTGAACAAAATTCTACGTATAGTTCAGGCGCTAGTGTTGTTCACGGTGAACGGACAGAGGGACGGACGGACGGGTTTTGAAAGAAAACCACTTTTTTCTCGAAATACATTACGTGTATTTTCGTTGAAATCTTGAAATCGATTTTCCGCAACATTACATTTTCACTACACCACGTATGTACATACACCTCAGTTTAGACATACGTACGTATACGAGAAAGTTACTAGTGGTGCTCCAAAATGACAGACTTTAATGTACTAGTTTTCTAATTTCTGTGATCTGTGCTAGTGTTTTTGACTTGCCACATACTCTTGCCAGCTGCCACCTATCGCCGCCCAAAGTATTTTTTACTTTTGATGTAATATTTTGATATTGGGCATCGTAAATGAGCGGCAGAAGGGGTCAGCTGAACTGATACATGCTGACTATCCCTTTCATTTATTCATTCCGAGTTGGTGACAATAAACGTAGGTTACGTCACTGCAAAAGCTTCTTCTACTGCGGTGTCACGAGGAAATCACTGCCGGTGATATCACTTGACTCCCAAACATCCAGCGACAACGATTGATTGATTGATTGATTGATTGATCAGTGACTCCGGGCGCATCAACGGCTAAAGTCATTAGTCCCGTAAGTTTATCGCATGTTTTTTATCGAGGCAGTGGTAGTGATCTTCCTCCGCTGGATGGCTAGATCCGGCGCCGACCTACCACGTCGGTTCGCAAAGTTTTCCCCTACCAACCATCTATCAGCGGGGTACCGCCGGGTGTGTCAAGCTGGCACAACCACCATAGCACAATCACATCAAACCAAAAGGTCTGTAAAAGACTAAAAATGTTTTTAAAAATCTACTAAACCATAGTATTTCAAATTATTTTAAATACTAGAATCGGTAAAATATTGTAAAACAAAAAATATTTAAATTGTTGATCCAGCCACAAAGAGTATATGAAGGAACGGTGCTTGTGCCCAGTTAGAGATATGTTTTTGAATAGTGAGCTACTGTGTCCACCTTGTTAATACCATGTTTTTTAATTATTTGAAGGTGCTGTATGATAGTCGGTTTGTGGTACTACAATGAGCCCAGATCGCACTGAGTTGAAAGAGTATTAAGGAAAATTTCCCGCAGACAGTAGTGCAATCATAATTATTCTGGGAGGAGAGGGTGATTTCTGGATATTTTTCCCTTTCTTCTTTTTCTTTCTTTTTTTTCTTCTTTTTTTCTTCAACATCATTCAATGATTTTTTTTTCTCTTTCTTGCAAATAATGAATAGAAACCTTAAGAAACATACCCTGGGATAGTTTGTTCAGAAATCTTTATTAAAGATTATGGGAAAAGAGTGGGGGGGTCTGTAGGTACTATCCTGCTTATTTGAGGTTTTCTTGTTCAGAATTTTGGATTTATGTTAAGTTAAAAATGATTTTTACATGCTAATTTACAGTTAAACAACCAAGATTTTAAATGATTTTCCTTTAGCCAATTACTGAAAATACTTTATCAATGTATATTTGTTAAAATTCATGAAAAGAAGTTGGAAAAGTTCATGATAAAATGAATCATACAGGGAATTCCACTAACTATGGGCCACCCCCAAAATATTTAAATGGTTCATAATATCAAAATGCAGTTTTCGCTCAACAGTGCAGAATTATAAGGCAAGTAATATGGTGTAGAGATATTATTTGAAATAATCATCTTTGACTAATTATATGGAAACATATTTTTTTCTCACTAGCAATAGTTAATCATTAAAAGAGGAAAGAAATAATGTAACATATATTAACATTTTGATTGTATTTTGAGTTTAAAATTATTCTTTCTGATGTCTGATTTAAAATTAAACATATGCAATTTCCTGAAGCACCCCTGGCAACTTTCAATTTTGGGGAAGGTGGCCTATGTGGCCTCTTCCCGTAAAAGTGCCAGCACCACCAAGGCCATCTTCTACAAAGATAACAGTTGCAAGAGCTGCTACAGGAAATCTTGTATGTTTAATTAAAAATTACATGTCAGAAAGAATATATTTAAACTGAAAATACTATCAAAACATTAAAATAGGTTACGTCATCGCAATCCTCTTTTTATGATCTATCTATTGCTAGTAAGAAACAAATATGGTTCCATGTAAAAAATTAAAGATTATTAAATTTTTCGAAAACTAAAAATATTTCAAACAATATCTCCCCGGCATATTACTTGCCCCTTGATTCCACATTGTTGAGCAAAAACTGCATTTTGATAATGTGAACCATTTAGATGTTATGGGGGTTGCCCACAGTTGGTGGGACTCTGTGTATCAAATAACATAAATCATATATCAAAATTATTTACTTTAATCATATATACAAATGAAAATGGTAATGGATGCAAATTGTTAACACTGTTTTAATATGCTTTTGTCAGTAGTACATATACATTTCAATCTTGATTAGAACAGCTAAAACAGAAGTAGTATAGTGATGTCTTAAAATGGGAAATGTGTTTTTTTATTATCCATTGTAATTAATTCCTATTAGCAAAAATATGGCTCTTACACTTAGCTATTTGATTTCTACTTTCAAAGTTCACCCCAGCATTGAAAATAATCATAAGATTACATCTTAAAGTTAATTTAAAATAATTAAAATTTCACCAAATGAATTATTTCATTTACCTCCAATAGTAAAAGTACATATATAAAATAGTATATACTGTAACAATTGACTTTTAGGGAGAATGATGCCCCATGAGCCAGGGGGTGATTTAGCCAATCATTTTGGAGGGGGCCATCATAGATTTTTGTTAAATAATAAACATTTGTTATTATATTGTATATCATTTTTGTAGTGTATATATGATTCTATACAATATTTTTAAATAATTACATAATTCTAACATAAATATTTTAATCAATTTTGCCAAATAACGGAAGGTAACAAATGAAAACTAGACCTTTTGAGGTGGACATACTGATCACATTACTGATCATAAACCAATTCAAGTCAACGGAAACTTAAGTTACTTTACTTTAGAAAAAATATATACTTGATTCCAATGATAGTTTCCTTTGATAGTTATTGATCCTCAAATGGCACAAATTTTTAGTGGAAATTATTTCATTTTCCTAAATAAAACTTTGTGGAAACCCTACAAGATTCGACATTTGAATAACGTTTGTTCAAAAATTCGTGTCCCTTGTTCCGAGGCTCAATCCCTCGTTTGTATCATCACACTTGGGTAATTGATCAAAATACCTAAAGAAAACCGAAAAGAAAGCCGGTGATTAATCATTAAAATAACAGATTTCTAGAAACGTCTGATTCAGTTTATTACATGTCGATTTTATAAATAATATTGCAGATTATAAAAATGTAATGAACATTATTCTCATTATAATATTTTTTTAATGTTTCGCAGTTTGTTTTCCATAATTGCGCCACAAATTAAACTCTGGTGAGTAACAAAAGCGAGTTGGTATGCAAAATGATGAATGCCAACTGAAGATACGTACATAATTGCAGTTTCCTTGCACATCTATTTAAGTAGCCGCAACGTTAAGCCTATTTTTCGCATCGGTCACTTATACAGTTATATTGCGCAATTGCCTGAATAAACTATTCTTCAATCCGGATTCTAACGTGAAACAATACTGTCAAATTTGAAAACCAACACCAGCCTTGATGAATGTTGGCAAACTTGCTCGTTCATATTGGTGTTGGAATGAGGTGTTGCGTGCGGTGTACTGCCAAGTTATATTCATATGTGATCGTGTGAATGAAATAGAGTAATACATTTTAATTACTCGTGAATGAATCATCAGAAGGCATAGAAAATGCCTTCTCGAACTGATTATGAGGATTCAAGTGATGCGGAATCGAACGGTAAGCATATGTCAACCGTGGCGATCTTAAGTTTGAGGTTATGTGTTACTTATATTGTAATTGTTTTAGCCAAAGATTCCGGTTCGGACTCGGACAGCGGTGACCAAGGAAGCGGTTCTAGTCGCAGTAGCAGCAGGAGCGGCAGTCCTGTGAGCGCGCAGGGTAGTGCTCCAACGCCAGGGCGTAGCTTGGGGGACGACGGAAACTCCGGCAGTGACAGTGACGGCGGACCCAAATCAGCGCGTAGCGCATCTGTTACCCCAGCGCGCTCGCAAACCAACGAAGGTTACTCGTCGGGATCGCCTTCGGACGGAGAGGGTTCTGCAGCAGCGTCCGCAACAGGATCGAGATCCCAGCGATCCAGAAGCGGTTCTGGAAGCGCTCCCGGTTCGCCACAGTCAGCCGTTTCCAACAGCAGCAGCCGGCGTTCGGCGCGATCGCGATCGGTGGCTAGTCGTAGCAGTCGAACTAGCCGCACCAGCCGTACCAGCCGACGCTCCGTCTCCGCCCCTCGCTCTCCCGATGGAAACCAAACCGACCACTCCCAAAGTGCGGGTTCGCGTGAAGGAAGTCCAGAATCTCGTGCAGACAGTGGAGGGTCTCCTGCAGGAAGCCCATCGTCCCAGCCAGGCAGTCCTCAATCCCACAAATCTCAAAGTTCACGTTCACATCCACAAAGTCCTCATTCGCAAGCTTCTGGCAGTCCACAAGCTTCTGGCAGTCCTCAAGCTTCTGGCAGTCCTCAAGCTTCAGGTAGTCCGCAAGCTTCCCCCCGTTCAGATGCAACTGGACCATCACGCAGATCTGGTTCACATCGGTCTGAGTCTCCAGAAAGCAATCATTCACAATCTAGGTCGAGGTCACGATCAAGATCAGGTTCTCGCTCAAGATCTCCGAGTCAGGAAAAGGCAGCATCAGGTGATGGACATAAAAGTGATGATGAGAAGAGTCACTCAGGTTCTGAACACTCTGACAAAGGTTCTGAGAAGGGATCAGATAGAGAATCTGACAAAGGTTCTGAGAAGGGATCGGATAGAGAATCTGAGAAAGGATCAGACAGAGAATCTGATCATTCACCTAGGGGGTCAGATGATGAAGACAAACGCTCGGCTAAAAGTGACAAGAAAGACCATTCTGATCAGTCAGGTAAGATTTCTATTGCCATGAAATATCATAACCCCTATGGGGCTGGAAATAAGCTATTTAGTTCCAGAGGCTTCAATTTACTTAATGTGTTGAATGTGAACTTTTTAAATTCCTAGTTCAAAAATACGACTGATGAATTAGTGACAATAATTGAATGCAACCACCTCCATTTTGAGAAAAATATATTTACAAATACCATGTTTTACTAACTTAAAATTTGTGATAGAATATTACTTTTCATGTAGATCTGACAAAATTTGCTTTTCATGTTCATTTGAACCCGGTGAAGCATTGGGCCAAATAAGTCTCTCTTAACAATTAATGAATTTTAGGACAAGCAGAAACACTACTTGTTACTTCCTCTAATGAATTTTACTAGTAGACTGGTAACATAGATCATTATTCCATGACCTGTTGTGTTTATCATTTTGTATACATACACACTTCAGGTACCTACTCAAGACATCTGTTATTTCATAAAAAATATGATTTACAAATATTCACTATTCGGTCAACACTTTGATTATTTAAAAATTACTTTTCTGGAATGAAAGAAAGGAACATAAAACAAATGACATGGATATAAGATTTATCGCTAATTTTGGCAACCCTGGTTATATATAACTGGATTGTTTTCCATGCCCTTGAAGAAGACCTGATTTTCTTCCCCCCCCCCCCTTATTCTTTCTTCTTTTACTTACATAAATTTTGGATATGTTTAACAGGTGATGAAAGTGATGTCGAACGAAAATCTGTAAAGAGAAAAGCAGAAAGTAGTGGGGATGAGGGTGATAAAAAAGCTGAAAGTGATGCTGATAGCGATGATGACAAGTAAGTTAAAAAATAATTTACAACTAGTGCAAAATATTGTGCAATTTGAATAGTTTTAATGCAAAGAAATTAATTCAAAAATATAAAATGCATTTACTATAATTTAACTTCAGTTACAACTTCATAGTTTTGGGTATTTTTGAACTTTGGTGTTGCGAAGATAATGTTATCAGAATTTCGGGAAGTAAATAAAAAGAATATAATGTTTTGGTTATAATATAATATTTATAACAATGATAGCACTTGTTTCGCTATGTATTTGAGGTTTTATGTACTTATTGTGTTAATTATTGTGACTGTCCTGTGTTTTGTTAATTCTGAGTATAAACAAAAGATAGGATTTGAAAAATGTTGTTTTATATGTATTATGTGATATGAAATCAGGATATAGATATATAAAAGAGAATGTAAATATATTTCATTATTTTTCTCCAAAACTTGGTTGTACAACAGGGCATTCATTCTGATATTCATTAAGAGTGTCGTCTGATAATAAACTAAAAAGGTTATTTGAGAAAAAAAGCAATATGTTTTAGTGTACTTTTAGTATAGTGAACTTCATTATTTATTAAATAGGCAAGTTGTTTTTCCTACAAATGTTCTCTTTTATATGGAACTTTGAAAGTAAGAATTTGCATTGCAGGAAACGAAAGCGGGCTATAATAAGTGATGAAAGTGGCTCAGATGCTGAATTGAAACATAAACCAAAAAAGCGTGGAGCGGCAAAGGTAGCAAGTGATGATAGTGATGCTGAGGAAAGACCTGAGAAAGCAGGAAGTGAAGATGAGAGCGGAGGAGAAGGACCCTCTGGTGAGATCAGTGTAGCAAACTTAATTTGCAGACATGATGGATATGAAGCAAAAGTACATGTCATATGATGGATTCTAGGCAATAAACATGTTATTAAATGAAAAGAAGTGAGATAGAGTAGTCCTCTAAATTTTCTAGACAACGTTCAGAATTACCAATGTGTTTCTTATTAATATTTGTATTAATCTTTAACCACATTATTATTTTACTTGTAAATTCCATTTCTAGGTTTAAAAAATTGCCTTTTACAGGATAGTTGCGTTAATTAATAAAGTTGTGAGCAAACAAATATTAGTAATGCTACAAGTAGAATTACAAACAAATTTCACTTTTTATTGGTGTTATTGTTGTTCTTGTACTTGTCACGTTGATTTTTAATTTTTGGTTGTTCCCAATTGTTAGGTTGGTAAGTTTATAGAATTTCTTCTAAGAACCAAAGAACATTTAGAATGACTGCTCCTTTCTGAAATTTCTTTTCATTTGAGATGATCATATTGTCTGTACTTTGTATAAACTAAGTTTGAAAATTTAAGTTTCCCCGAAGAATTCAAGAAATTCTCCTAAAAGTGTTTTACGTTTTAGATTAAGGAAAATACTTAGTGTAAATCCTAATTATAATACAATGATAATTATATAAAATTAATTCACTATATAATAGCTATTATAAGTTTTAATATTCATAGCTCTTTGCGATTATTGTAGATTAAATGAAAGCTGATTCTTGCAAAATGCACCATCCAGCTGTAATAAATTATAATGTTTGGAGAGCTTAAAAAAACACTAGACTTTTTTGTGCTCTACTCTTTTGTAAGATCAACAAATGTCTTTTCCCCAATCTCAGATACCTTCTACTAAAGCAACATTTGAGTTTACAATGTGAAGTAATTCTTGGTACCAAGTGTGAAGTGTGTTGTAATAATAGTTTGCAAAGAGGTTGCATTCTGAAGGTCTAAACTCAAATTACTTTATCATTTTGGATCAGCTTTTAACAACTTCATCCCAACCCAATTAGTTTAGAATAAATTTATCAATATACTATAAACTACACTTAACAGAAGATTACATATTTTTAAAATTCAATGTCTGAGAGAGGAGTATACAATTGACTGAATCTTTAAAAATCAACAACTAACAGATGTAACTTGCAAAACTTGATTTTATAGAGATGTCAAATGTTATTTTGGAGACTTTTTGTTTTGACGCATGCTTTAAAAACTGGAAACTACCTGAAGAAAATAATTCCTTAATTTTGAAAATTACAGCGACGGCTGAGGCTCTCTTTGGAGATGCAAGTGACATCAGTTCTGATGAGGAAGAGAAAGCAGCAAAAGCTAAGAGAACTGCCAGTACCGAGGATCGTGAAAGTGGAGCTGAGAGTGACGTAGTAGCAGAGCGCAGAGATGATGATGATATGGAAATGGATGGAGCTGAAAGAGCAGAGCCTCAAGAGGGAGAAAATGTAAGTACACAAGCCTCAGATCCTTCTTTGATTAGGGGGAGAGAAAAATCATGAATTAAAAAAATTAATTTGTTTTTTTACTGATACATTATTGCTTGTTATTGCCTTTGACATGGAGTGTGATGTATTCTGAAAAACTTACCTGGATCGAGAGGATTGTGATTACAAAAAGAAATATGAAAATAGTTGAATTACACTAGATGTTCTCTTATGAAGAGAACTAAAGGATGGAAATGTGAAAAGACATGAAAATCAAGATTATGAAAACTGGGTTAACAAGTTAATGGAACCAAGTTAACATCGAGTTAATCAGTAAATCTGAATCATTAAAATTAGTAAAAAAATAAAATCTTGTAGGTACCACAGTGTTTACTGCTTTTAATCATATGAGATGACAAAACGTCCTTGGGCCAAAGACTCTCAGGCCCTTTGACACTGCTCTGATCATTGGTGTACCCATATAATGCCTTTGTTGCATAAATCACTATTATTTACTTTAAATAAAAAACTTAAATAATTTGTTAGGGAAATGTAAAGGACTGAAAAATATTATATAGTATGAATATTCAATTCATAAATTTGAGAAGTGCTGTTTGCCTATTGTCAACCAGGAATTCACACTGTGTTAATCAGCAACTCTTTATTGTGGTTGCAGTAATTTTCTTTCTGAAAATGGTAAGATAGTAGTGGCTTGATTCTTGTTATATAGGTTGTATTTATGCACTCTCATGTCCAGTTTGATTTTAGCTTTAAATGACACTGCTTGTCACTTTTTATGTGTACGTAAGTACATAGGTTGAATGTTGAAGTTGGAGTCACTGCAAGTTTCTTTTATATTGTTAATTTTGTAACACTTCTGAATAAAAGAAAAGGAATCAAAATTTTAATGAATTTCATTTTAGGTCTCATTACTTTTACTTGTGCAAGTGCATATAATTGAAGTTGCCTCCTAGGGCTAAGACCTTAATTTCTTTGTCATGTTTTTCTCGCTTTATCATCCCTATTGTTTTAATTCTGTATTAAAATGTTTTAGATTTGGAGCAACCAGTTGACATATTTTTCTGTATTTTCTTAGGAGGAAGCAGAAAAGGAGAATGAAGAGCCAATTCCAGAGACAAGAATTGATGTGGAAATCCCCAAAATTACATCTGATCTTGGACGTGAAATCCATTTTGTGAAACTGCCCAACTTTTTGTCTGTGGAGACTCGACCATTTGACACTGAGACATATGAAGATGAAATAGATGAAGAAGAAACCTTAGATGAAGAAGGTCGTGCAAGGTAATATGAAAACATATTAGGTGTTTTTCAATATTATATCAACTTCTTGAAAATTTCGTCCTGTATCTTATGTATATGTGCGTAATTTGATGTAAGCTATGGTTCTTTTGAAAAATATTAATTTAAAATAGTCCTTTTCGGGCATTGGCAATCAAAACCATCCCATTTGTTTATTTAACAAAATTTCCTTTTTTGCATTGCAAAGGTTGTAACGATATTAAAGGCAGCAAATGTGCAAATAGATGTGAGGATACATATTTTGTACTTACTACAGGTTTTTAACTTATACATGTTTTGCAGTATTTCATCTCTGATTACTGCACAATTTCATTTTTAATTTTTTTATTCTAAACAATATCAAAATTTGTTTGTAGTTTTTTCATTGTCATACAAATACATTTATTATTCGTTCACACCTAATGATGTGTATAAGTATTACATAATATGTGTATAAATGTCTTGTGTCAGCATTACATGAGCATTAAAACATTTTTTTGAAAGCATGTTTATTGCTTGCCAAAATAGCAAAAAGGTTACCTGTGTGTTAAAATATTAATACTTTATTTTGTTTTTGAGAGTATGAATGCTACCTTTCAGAAAACCATTTTGTGAGTTTTGTTCAGCAGAATTTTTGCTGCTTTAGGCCACCCACTAAATCTTTTATATCTCTGCATTGTCTTGGTGGTGCTTCTTCCTTCATTTTTTTCATGTAGGAGATCCATTTCTTGTGTTTACCTCTTCTTGTATTTTTTGTCTTAAATCCAGTAGCATAACAAAATGAGGGCAGGCCCACCTGCAAAACTTTTATAAAGGGGGCCTGGATATAAGTTTTGCAGGTGGGCACGCACTCATTTTGTTTTCTTTTATCACTGCCAGGCCTGCACTCATTTTGTTATTAGATAACCTTACTTTTATCCGGGCCGCCTTTATAAACGTGCCTAGCAAACACAAGTAGTGTTAGTGCCTTAAATAATAAAATTATCCTTTAACAAATACATATTCATCAGTCTATGATTACTACATAAGAAATCTATGTTACTAATAGATTATATTGATTTAGAAACTGGGATAGGTAAGCTACCAAAACTGGGGGGAAATCGTTCTTCTGAAAGATGTTTTAATTTTTTATTGTTACATCTATCATAAAGTATCAGAGAGTGTATTAAGTTTTTAATTAATATTTCTTACAATCTCAAAATCTCCAGCCTAAAGATATGCCCTCTTTTACCTGGACCTGGCCGCATTTCGGGCCCGAACGTTCTGCCACTGCTTCAATCTTTTCCTCATGTTATTACTTTGTGTTTAGTCTTTCAAGGGAAGTCTGTATTATTTATATGTGTATTATATATAAGTAATAAAGATGTGATTGTTTTACATTTTATTTGTTGGAAAGGAATTCTCCATTTGGAAAACTGGTTAATCTTATATTCAAGAAAATTTTGACCAGTATTCCCTTGTCATTTAGGAAATTTACTCTAAATTATTTGTTTCATACTTCAGTTATCACAAACCAATAATTTTTCTTCTATGGAAATTAGTTAAAAAATTAGTTTAAAAGAATGATTTTATTAAGAGATTTTCTTAAATTAAATTTCATATAAACATTTCCTGATCCTAAAAAATAATGTAAAAAAAATTAACTAATGGGAAAAAGAACATAAAAACAACTCATCCTAGTTAAGAAGTTACATTTCTACCAAGGAGAGCCTCGCACATCTTTTTTTAACAAATAATTTCTTCACTGCTAAGATTAATAAAGCAAGGTAAAGAAACCTAGCAGCAAGATTTCCTATATGTGAGGAATGTCAAATCTCTGTTCATGTTTTTATGATGTATCAAATTATCTTGACTTACTTTCCCATTTTACATTTGCCCTGCATCAATTTAATCCCAATACATAATACATAAAGTGTGTACAATACACAAAGCAAATTTATCTGGCCCAATCTACACACCATTTCCTAACATTATCACTTCTTTTCTTGCTCTGTGTAGGTTGAAACTGAAAGTTGAGAATACAATTCGTTGGAGAGAAGTTTTCAACAACCAGGGAGATGTAGTGAAGGAGAGCAACGCTCGTTTTGTGAAGTGGTCAGACGGAAGCTATTCTTTGCATCTTGGCTCTGAAATATTTGATGTGTATAAGCAACCATTGCAGGTATGTTTGAACCTGACTTTTTCATAATGTATTGATTTTTATTCATTATTTTCTTATATCTGGGAGTATATGTATTTCATATACTCTTTGCCTCATTGAAATTACCATGATTATTAAAAATCATGATTTTTTATTTAAATCAGATCTAAATTTAAATATTCAAATTAGGTTAATTTTTTAGATATTTGCATAAAGAGACCAAAAATTGAAGGGTCAGTAGAAAAAGACACTGTCTCACATTGACCTAGTTCTGAGATATTGAAGGTTTTACTAGAATTTTTTAAAAAAAGTATTCAGAAACGGGATCATTAAATACAGTAAAACTGATAGTGACGTAAAAAAGTTGGTCTCAAATATGATGATTAAAAGAAGTGTGGAAAAGTTTGGAGCTCTTTTGAATCTTTGATTTGCACTAGACAAAGTACTTTTTACAGGAACACTTTAGATACAAAGTTTATGAAAGAACTCGCATACATGGATTGGTAGATAAGTGCAAGCTATGAAAAAAATGTTTACAGGAAAAGAAATTAACATCGTAAAACAGCATTTATTACCATCATCATCTTCAGCTAGTAAGGGAAAAAATTTTTCCATATTTGGACTTGTCTAATCAAAAATTAGAAAGCCCCTTGGAACAGAATAATTGGTATTCCTTTTTATAAATTAAATAAATCTAGAAGCTATTGTAGTTCATTGTTTATTGATAAATAAATACTTTAAAAATTTTAAGGTGATAAAGAGTTACAAATTATAACATTTAATCATTTTTTATAAAATTAACAATAAATTATATTTTGGTTTAAATCAATAATTTTTTGAGTGACTTATTTAATTTAAATCAGTGATATAAATCACTTGATTTAAATCAACAAAACACTGGAAAATATAAATTTGGACATTCAGGAATTTCAGAATGACATAAAAATTGTTTCATGTTTTATTAAACATTTTTCAAAATTTCAATGTTCATTAATTTCCTCAATGTATATAAACATAATAATTTGCTGTTGTACATACATGTGGTACAAAAAAGTATTGGAAAGGTAGTAACGCACTTATTCACTTTTGTTGCTTCACAATGATGATATAACTGTGATCGATAATCACATCATAGAAGAGAATATTGCAGAACTGTTAGTATGTAACCAGTAAGTAGGGATGAAAAATGTTTTAAAGTATACTCCAATTTAAATAGAAGTGCACTTCGTAGTCACGATTCAGGAAGGAAAAGGGAACTCGGGCATCAAATCGGGAGCGTTGTTAAGACTTACATTTTTGGTCTTGGAGCTCCTGATTGGATAACAGTGTCCCCCCTCTCCTTCCAGCTCATGACCTTGAAGTGCAGTTATCTTTAAATCAGTGTATAATGCAATGTAGTTTCAATCACGTGAAGATATATTTTAGTGATGGTAGGATTTACCACTTCAAATTTTTTTTAAAATTGCCTTTTGAATACAAAGCTATAGCATTATATAAATTAAAATTTAGCAGTTCTTGAGAAAATAATTATTAAGGGAGGTCTCTTTGAGAGAGAGAAAAAATATTTTGATGCTTTTTAGTTTTTGCCATTAAAATCAGGAAACTAATTGAATATTTCTTCATTTGTGTACTACAACAAATATAAAAGCATAAGAAGTAATATGTGCACCATAGGCTTAGGGCCTTCCTCTTCTTCTCAAGATTTCCATCCAGTGAACTGAGGAAGCTGAGATCCCTTGAGATGCTCAGACTTTCAGGATAAGATTTTTTAATTGTTCTTTTTATTTTTTACTTTGTTGTGTCAGTTAAATCTGAATTGTAAATTAATAAACACAGCCACTCTCAAAGGTGGTTTGCCCAGCAGTTATTACCAAGTGTTCTGGAGGAAACCGTTACTATTTTGGATAATGCTTCATTCCAAAACTGTGTGTGCAAGTTTGATTCCTGCCTAAAATTGGCTAGTGGGTGATATAAACACCAGACTTTTGTAAAAAAGGAATTTCATGTGAAGATTCAATGATAAAGCGGGTATTACTTTTTGTAGTAGCCAGAGAAAAGGAAAAGTATTACAAATTCAAAATATTAAGAGTGAGGCAGAGGAGGTGGAGTGTTAGTCTTATGTATCAGTATGTATGTTTAAGTGTTTTTAGAAGGCAAAACTCCTTGGAATAAATATTGCAACCCTCCCTCCACCACAGAAAGACATTGTCTATGCAAAATTTACCAAACGTGTCATCGCTGATTCAATCATCTTATAAAATAATTTTTCTACATTCAACAAAATTCAAAGAAGGGGCGAGAACTGGTTGAGTGTTTCTTTCATGTAGGATTCAAAGTAGTTTTGTACTGTGTTTATGTGAACAGGTAAAGGTGGAGCTGACTTGTTAGTAATGTGCTGTGCATAGAATTAAATGATCAGAAATACAAGTTCATTTAATTCATTCAAAATACTCTGAAAGTTGTTGTGTGTGTGTGGTGTGGTGTGGTGTGTGTGTTGTTTTTTTTGTTTTTTGTTTGTTTTTTTCCCTCCTCGTGACTAAGGAAAAAATTGTCTGAAATTGTTGTTAAAAGATGTATTAGTTAAAACTATTTTAACTGAGAAATTGAGAAAACTTTCATTTCAGAGAATTGGTATATGTTATAAAATATATTGATACATTTATAATCGTTACTCATTCTGAGTAAAAAAAAGTGGATGATTTTAACATCTAGTTTTTAAGTTATTTAATTTTTTAGACAATTATTAGAATTCAAAAATAAAAATATTATAAATAAAATATCTACATCTTTATACTTACATTTCCATAAGTGAAACAGGTGACATTATCTGCATTACTAATTTCCAATGCATGCAGGAATACAAAACAAATCTGCAGCCTCCAGCCATATGAGAAGTTTCTATGGTTTGGATTCCCATGAACTCAGAGAATAAATGAAAACAATGAAATAGTTGCAATTTTGACTGAAAAATGCAAATATTTGAAGGTCATTCCACCTGTTTTCATTCTGACTAAATTCCAATACTCAATGTGTTACTCCTTACAACATAGCTGTCATGCAATAGCAAGGCTTCACAAAAAGGGCCAACTGCCATTCAATTTTTGGTATTAACATATTGTGCTATTGAACTGCAATTGTTATATTGCGCATGTGTATACTACGTGTATAGTATACACATATATACTACATTGTTGCAGTATTCATGAAGACTGTTTTTGTTAAAATTTTTCATTTGTTGCAGTGGTATATGAGAGTATTATATTTGTTGTTCTTGAGCAGAATGTTGGCTACTTTCTGGAAAACCATTTTATTTGGTATTTTGATTCAGGATTTTCACTTCTGCTGGCCACTAGTTTTATTAATTTGTTTTTTTCTTTCTTTCTTTTCAGGGTGACCACAATCATCTTTTTATCAGACAGGGAACTGGTTTGCAAGGTCAAGCAGTATTCAGGACAAAACTAACCTTCCGACCACATTCTACAGAGTCATTCACTCACAGGAAGATGACCCTATCTCTGGCGGACAGATCTCAGAAGACTTCTGGCATCAAAGTTCTGTCTCAAGTGGGAGCAGATCCTGAGCAGAACAGGCACATCATGATAAAGGTAAGGCATTTGAGTTACCTCTTCTGTAAACAACAGAGCAGTTTTGTTGGGGGAAAAAGTTATCCTATCAGATTGTTATATCTGAATTTGGAGGCACAAACCTGGAGTTTACTTGCACTCTTGTGAACTGGGAATTTCTTCACAATTGTAAGACTATGTTGAAATTTGAAAAAAATATTGAAATCGTCCACCCTTTAAGATCATTATTAGATGCTGTCAGTAGATCTATTTTTTCAGGATTCATAAACATTCGCGATTATTTTCCACAGCCTCCTAAAGGAACTACATAGGCATTTGCCCCAGAATCCGAGGTCTACTAATAATAAAGAAAATTTTCAAATGACAAAAAACTTTCATTTTGTGTTAAAGAAATTAAATTGTAAGCTGCTCTTCATTATAATGAATTATTAATATGAGAGTGTAATTTGGTCACTTTGTTTTTTATGGGTTACTCCTAGTATAAAAATGAAAGAAAAAAATATTAAAAAGCTGTTTAGTTGAGTAATTATATGAAAAATTGGGTAATATATTCTTGTTGCCGAAAGTGATTGCCAAGCTATCCATTATTAATAGCGCTTTTCTATAGTTTTCTTTTCTGTTTCCTTTTTTTCACTCTTCCTTCTTCATTTTCCTTTCTTTCCTTTTACTCTTGTCAACTTCACAGGTTAACCTTTCTGTGCCTCTGTTTATGTTAAATTTTTGTGAACCATTGTAATGTAATACTGCTGGAATAAATCAAATCAAGCAAAACTAAACTAATATTCCCTGCCACATTACAGAAAGAAGAAGAGCGTCTTCGTGCATCAATGCGTCGTGAGAGCAAACAAAAGCGTGTAAGGGAACGAGGAGCCAACAGGGGATTGAGTACCAGTTATCTGGAGCCTGATAATCGAGAAGAGGAAGGATCCGAAGATGAAGGGGCTATCTCTTTGGCTGCTATTAAAAACAAATACAAGAAGGGCGGCTCTGGTGCTAAGGGTATGTTTAGCTCCTATGTAGGAAGGGTGTTCTTTACAGTTTTCATTCAAAGTATAGTCCTATCTAATTCTCTGTGTTGACAAACATGACAAATTATTCAACAGGGCAGTATACATCACAAGTTTTGCATTTTCATTATGACTATTATTTATAAATTACTGTGTGTTATATGAAGTGTTTGCTTTTATGATTGCGAAGATCATTCTTTTAAGTTTTCATGACATATACATCCATAATGCATTGATTAGTATAAAATTTAATTATTCATCTTTACATTGATGCACACAACAAAGAATGGTACTCTGCCGTGGCAAAAATGGCATTATAGCTCCTTTAAGTCTGTGCCGAAAAGCCACTCTTATCATATTGTATTCTATACAGTGTGATAATTTCTGAAGTGTTGTCTGGCTAATGATGATCTGGAACTTTTTTGCCTATCTAACTACTTTTCAGGTCAATTTTTTATTATAAATGTCTATAGGAAATCTTACTTCTGTTAATTGACAAATATATATGTGCATTTGCTTTACAATTTTTATTCCATATTGAGTATTGACAATTTATAAACAGTGTTTTGAATATTCATTATTTTACTTTTAAAAATGTTGCCAAACATCTCTCGAAACTAGTTAATTGGGATCTTGGATGAGATCCCTCGAGGATGATTCAGTGCCCCCATGGGTATCACTGCATTTGAGAACTACTTGAGATCCGTTGTATTTCTTTTCTCTTTCTCTGCTTCCCTCTCTCTCTGCATCTCTCTTTAAAATCTTGGTAGTGCATTTTCTTTCTATCAAATTTTATAATAAAGCACAATGAGAGAAAAACATGTGACAAGTGACTCGACTCTTGCTTGAAACTGAATTACATCATTTACAATATTTATTTTAATTATCAAATTTAATTTCTAAAAACATTATTAAAAACTAATTTCAAAATTATTCAAATGTACTTGGTACAGAGGTCCCTCTCAAAATTACTGTCCCTAGGCAGCGCATTGTGGCCATATTGGTTAAATCCATATGGGTTTTCTATAAACATTGTTGGGATCATGTTGCAGGTGGAGACAATCGTCCTCCCATATACTCTAGTGATGAAGAAGGATCTGATATTGAGGCAAGAAGAGCAAAGCGGCTGGATAAAGCAAAGGCATTGAAAGACTCGGATGAGGAATCTGAAAAGTCTGCTTCTGGGTCAGGATCAGGGTCCGGTTCTGGTTCAGGCTCAGGTTCTGGATCGGCAGAGGAGGAGGAAGAAGACGGAAATCAGTCTGAATGAACTGATTCATAGTACTGAATGTATATAAAGTTTTTATGACAATCCTGTGTGAATTTAACACACAGGGCAGTAGTTAGTAGCGACACCCTGTGTAATGAAATCAACATTGGGTAAAATAATGTGTAAAAATTGGCTAGATTTAGTATCTTTTGAGAATTTTGTATTGAGAAAAATCACTGCATTAATTTTTACGTAAAGTCATTATTTATATTCTGATTTTTAACGGGATCGTTGTATTCAACAAAGTTATTAATTATTTTCAATATGGGAATCATAATCCCTTTTTCGTCTTGCGTACAGTTATCTGTACAAGCTTTGTTTCATGAATTTTACCAGTTTTCAGTAACTTGAATTCAACTATATGTTGTACATTTGTGGAAGGGAAAAGAAACAATAAAAAAGCATGTGACAAGGTACATTGTACAAATTTCTGAAAGATATAAATAAAATATCAACTTTATAAAATAATGTCTTCTTTTTATCTATTATACCCTTAAATATTAATGCAATTTAATATCTCAAACAAAATTAAGTTGTATGAGAAACCAAGATAATTTTCATTTATCATCCATCTTAAAATGTTCCTAATTTTATCAGTCATATGCGTCTCTAACTCCTGTTAACATGCAAACCTCTTAGGTTTTTTAAGTGCACTTTTACCTACCTGTATGTTAAGAAATTTAACATCCTCAGCAACAGGTTTTAAAATCTTTAGAAAGATTAGAAATCTTTAGAAAGAAACAACTATTGTTTCATCACAAGACAAATATTTGTTTAAAAAACACAGCGATGTTCAAAACAAATCAGATTCAAACCATTCAGAATTGAAGTAACTAATATTACGTTCTGGGGATAATTATTATTAATTGTAATATTATTAATAGTACAATTAGAAAAAGGAATATTAGGTAAATTAACCTCCTTTTCCTGGAATTTCACAAAATGAAATGCTTTCTCGATTAATTATATTTACTGACGATGTGATAGTGTTGCTACTGAAAGTCAACGGGCCAACTTCCTTACCGAATGTCATTTCTTTAGATGTCTTTAGGTTCAAGAGAGTTATTTGCATTTATCTTTCCCGAACCACGGTATACGATTATTGTTTAAATAGATATATTGCTAGCAACACCCTAAATTATCATACCAACCTTCCGTTGCAATGGAATTCATTCGTTTACTTTCACAGTAATGAAAATTTTCACACAAATCATGAAATTTTATGGTGTCCAATAAAATGCTGAACATGCCATGAAATGTTAGTGTTGTTACTGCCTCGTCCAAATTAAAAATCTCAGCTCTGCTTAGATTTTTAACTTTTGATCTCTGCAGTAATAAAACTCATAATATGACTAGATATATTATTAGCTATTATTAATCTTTTAACTATTCTGAATGTGTTAAGACACAGAAAATGTCTGTGCAAGAGAGTATCAGGACATATTAAAATGCAGAAATTTTCCATTCCTCAGAACTTCCAGTTGCAAGTCTCTTGTCATGTTAAGATCCATTTGATATTGTAAGTGACTTTAACAGTATCTATGCTTGCTTCTGTATACTAACATAATATTTTTATGTAGTTATGGTTGTTATAGTTGATTTTACAACTTGGCCTTACGTTGTACACATTAATTTGAAGTCTTGCTACAATAAGCATGCTTATCGTTTCATTGAAAGTCCTCTGAACAAAGTTAACCAAAGTTAGTTTCTCAAGGTCAGTAAACACCAAGAGAGTGCGCTTTAATGTTGGTTTGACAAGTAGTATCACGCTCAAGGAACTAATCCATGAAGAGAACTTTTAATGACCCCACCATCTCGATCAGGTTTTTGTCCAGTTTCCCTGATCCATTGAGCAAATGCTGAGATAGCCCTTTGTTTTGCTTCTGTACTTAAGTGTAACTTCACTATGTGCATGTTTTGTGTAGCTCTCCTTATGCTTATAGTGGTGGGAGTAGAGCTAAAGGGGAGTTACTATATTGTTAGCAATGCAGAAAAATCAAATCTGCAGTTCGTTTACCATAGCAAATTGGTTTTCTATGACTCCGGAACAAAAATGTCGAATTTTTCAAATGTTCCTAATCTCATGCTTCGTAAAATTTTATTATTATTTCAACTTTCATTCATCTTTCAACTATTTATAGTTAAAATGTGTTGGGATTGGATTCTGGTACTCAAGAAAATGTGCGTAGATAATCTTCTCCCCCATACATCATATACAGTTTTTACTGTGTTTTTTCCTTCATTTTTTCAGCAAATAAATCAAATAGTGTCGTTTTCTGGCCACCCTCTTCTTTTCACACCTGTGAAACACTGGGATCCTGGATGTCCTTAGCATTCGGTGTACATTCAAACTTTATTTAGTGTATTTATGTATTATTACCTGATTCAGCACATGTAACATAATAACTGAATAAAAATTGTGTGTAACAAAATTAAATAAATTAACAATATAGAATTAAATAAGATGATATGAAAAAATATATCACAAGATCCCACCCCACCCCCCAAAAAAAAATAATGAGATAAGAAAGAATGTCACAGATAATAAATTTGAATAAAAAGTACTGAAAATAATAAAATACAATATAGGCCAAGGTGGTGCAGTCAACACTAATTCACAGCTTAAGTGTTACAGTCAATCGTAAAGTAGAAGTACAAAGGTTTGAAAGAGTTAATAGAAGAGGTTGTGATCATGGCTTCCAGAAGTTTCCAGTTAGTCAGTCACTTGATTAGTCAGAAAATTTTTTAATTATGCTAGCTCAAATATTGTCTTTGGCTGTTTCCTAGAGTGGTTCTTGAGTTGCAATTTTGTGATCTTCGAAAGATTCCATGAAGATCAGTTACAATGTGAGTAAGATTTTATATGTCATGATTAGGGAACGGACTTTATTGTAATAAAAAAAGCAAAATATATACATAAATATGTACTTATTTTTTCAAAAATATGTAAGAAAAAATAGGAAATATGTGAAATAAATATTCGTTATAATGTTTACAATTCCATTCTTCAAGCGTTTTCCGAGCAGAGTACGTTGCCGGTCAGAACTTTACATGGATTCAGAGAGGGTGAATGAAAGTTTTACATCTACAGAAGCAATTATTCGCTAGTTTCATCCGAAACATAATACTTTCGTATTATATACCAGGGACCGAAAAGGTATTGAATACCGGTATAATACCGGTATTTTTCCATACCTTTTTCAAATACCTTTATTCTTTTATACCGGTAAAATACCTCTATAGGACGTCTATACCGGTATGGACGTCCATAAAGGTTATACCGGTATTTTCAATGAAGAAATATAGCTTACCATCCATACATGTTGAAAAAATAGGTTACTTTAGTTAATAATATCTCACAAAATGTTTATTAATCAAATATCATTTCATAATTGTTATTTATTGTTTAAATTATTATATATATATATATATATATATATATATATATATATATATATATATATATATATATATAAAACGACTGTATTAAATTCTATTCTTATTATTGTAAATGTTTTGTGTTCGGGCGTTTACGTTTTGCATACGTTGTATGTATTGAAAACCTCCCTTAATTTAAATTTCGGAAAAGTTGAAATATGAAATAATAATTATTGATTCCATTGAAGAAAACCTTTTCTTAGTGTCCTTTATCGAGCTATCTCCCATCTGTCCTGAGAGATGACCTAAGCCTGTCTTTGTATTTCGCACATGGAGAGGCTGTCAACGTATGCGCCGTGCCGTAGGCGTAGGACCGTTTCTTCCTTCCCCGACCCCTCCTTCGGCGAACTGAGGAAGCGTTGACACCTTGAGATAATCACGAACGCTCAGGCTTTCAGGCCCAGTTTTGTTATCGTTAAAAAATGATTTCCTTTTACTTCATTTCAAAATTAAATTTTATTTATACATTAATAAATAGGGCTAAAATAAAATTTTATTTTCCTAGTTTATATTAAGGGTTTAATATATTTTGACATTAACTGCAAATATTGAGAAAATTTGTAATAAAAGTAAATTATTATGTTATTATTATTATTATTATTATTATTATTATTATTATTATTATTATTATTACTATCATCATTATACGTTTTCTCAGCTATTTTTACTGGTAAAAATGCTCACCTTCCCCAGAGCTGTTTTGGGGACAGGTTCGGTCACAGAAGAAGAACTTCATCTTATATCTGGACTTAAGATAAAAATTTTCTTACGATATGGGCTGTTTGCAACAAAACTGCGCGCTGTCCCATGTTCAGAACGTTTTTGGGTAGTTTAAGTTCTGTTAAGTTTTTAAGGAAGTTTTTACTGACCAGGCCTTCTGCCGATATCACGAGTGGGTATATTTTGGTAGCATTTAATTTCCAAACATGTTTTAGTTCATAAGATAAGTTTTCATATTTCGAATTTTTTTCCGTTTCTTTCTGTTTGATGTTGTGGGATAATGGTACTGCGATGTCTATTATTACTCCTTCTTTCTTCTTTTTATCTATAAGGAGAATATCTGGCCTATTGTAATCGACAGTACGATCAGTTAAAACCGGTCTGTCCCAGTACAAAAGGATGGAACTTGTTTCCAGCACTGGAGGAGGGGTGTACTTATAGAATGGCGGTGTCGATTCATCCAATAATTTATGCTCTATTGCAATTGCCCTGTGCACGATTTTCGCAACTTGATTATGCCTTCCTAAGTAAGCACTGTCTGAGAGGGAAGAGCATGCAGCTGTGATGTGTTCTATAGTTTCTCCTACAGCTCCACACTTCCTACATTTATCCACCACATCTTCTTTTAAACAATGCTTTCGATAGTTTCTGGTCTTGATAACTCTGTCTTGAATTGACATTATAAAACCCTCGGTCTCAGGATATATTTGCTTCTCCAAAAGCCACTCCACCGAGGAACGTCTGTCTACATCATCTCGGAACAAGAGTTTTGGGTATCTTCCATGTATTTCTTGTTGTTTCCATTTATTAAAGTTCGACTGGTGGGTAGAGATGTTTAAATCATAACTTCGTTCATGGAGGTTCAACGGAGTGAAGCCGCAGTCCTCATTAACAGTTAATTTCATTAATATGTCGGTGGAGTTTAAAAGGACCTGTCGCATTTTTTCCTCTTGTCTCAGGCAAAGTGTTTTTATATTAACCAACCCTCTGCCTCCCATCGTTCGAGGTAGATATAATCTTTTTACTGATGAGTTTGGATGAAGACAGCGGAATTTATATAACAGTCTTCTCGTTGATCTGTCCAGCTCCTCCAGGTCAGATTCAGTCCACTTAACAATACCAAAGGAGTAGGTTAGGACCGGCACAGCCCAGGTGTTGATAGCTGAAATCAGATTACCCCCTGATAAATAAGTGTTTAACAACTTTGTTCGCCGCTTTTGATATTTTATTCGAAACTCCTCCTTGATACTATTATGGTCAAGTCGATGGTTCTGAGGGTTTCCCAAATAGCGATATGTTTCTTCAGGTGGTATCTGTTTAATATCACAGACAATTTGGTTTGTGTTTTGTACATTTCCTTTATGAATATTTATTATACCACATTTATCAAGACCGAACTTCATCCCGATGTCATCGCTGAACATTTTTGCTACACTTATAAGCGATTCTAATTTATCATGCGTTTCGGCGTAGAGCTTAAGGTCATCCATGTATAGTAAATGGGTTAGTCTTTTGGTGTTTTTCATGTTTAATCTATAGCTACATTTAGTGTTGTTCAAAAGAGTTGATAGTGGGTTTAGAGCTAGGCAAAACCATAGTGCTGATAGGGAATCGCCCTGAAATATACCTTTTCGGACATCAGCTTTTCCCAAGATATTACCTTGGAATCGTACATTCGTACGCCACTTATTCATTAGATGTTGAAGAATATGTCTTACATTTGGACAGATTTTATATATTTCTAGTACTTCGTTTAGCCATTTGTGAGGAACGGAGTCGAAAGCTTGGCTGTAATCAATATAACAGATGTGGAGATTTCTTTTCTTTGTTTGAGCTTGCTTTAAGACCACAGAATCAATGATGAGTTGATGTTTACATCCCATAGCTCCCTTAATACAACCTTTCTGTTCTTCTTCAAAGATATTATTATTTGCACAGTGGAGGTATATTTTCTCACTAATAACAGAAGTGAAGAGCTTGTATACGGTTGATAAGCATGTTATTGTTCTATAATTCATTGGAGTTTGTTCATTTCCCTTTTTTAAGATTAGAAAAGTGTCTCCTTCACTCAGATAGTCAGGCATTTTATCAGGGTTATTGAGCACTTCAGTGAAACAGTGTGCAATGCTTTCATGAGCATGAGTAAAGTACTTCAACCAGAAATTTTGGATCCTATCTGGTCCAGGAGATTTCCAATTTTGGGTCTTTCCTATGGCACTCGCAATGTCTTTAGCTGTTATTTCTTTTAAATTCATTTGGGGCAGGTTCTCGTGTTGTTTCAATCCATGATCCAGATTCATTGAATCCACTGGTTTTAGCCCATTTGTTTGTCCAATATGATTTAAAATCAGCATTTATGTTGACTCGCTGCTTGTTTGAATCAGAGTTCAACTTTCTCAGAAATTCTTTTTGACGGAATCTGAATTCTGCGTTTTGTGCCTTCCTTTTCGTGATTTCATTGTATCTACGAAGTCGGGCACATTTCACTTTCATCTTTTGTCTGATGTTATCTTTCAAGTCAACGATTTCTTGCCTGTTATGACGGTGTATATCAATTTTATTTTTAGCTTCTATAGCGTTTACTTTTCGGAGGAACGAAACGGAAGAACGGTTCTCTTTGCGGATGATACGAACATCCTTTGCAATAAAGAAACCGTAAATAGTACAATATCAGATGTTTCAAATTGGTTCCGAAATAACAAATTAATAGTAAACGAAAAGAAAACGGTTTTAATGCAGTTTCCATTTCAAATAAACAATTCTGTGCTCCATTGAAAATGAACAGTGTACCATTGACTGATGTTAAGGCAACAAAATTTTTAGGTCTCTCAATTCAGTCAAACCTTAAATGGAACGTCCATTTAAATGAATTAAACACAAAATTAAGTTCATAATGCTATGCGTTCAGAATTCTTTTAAATTCAGTCAGCCTTCATACTGCTCGTTGTGTATATTTCGCGAATGTTCATTCCTGCCTGAGATATGGCATAATATTCTGGGGAAATACATCTTATAGCTCCCAGACTTTTAGATTACAAAAACGAATTGTACGAATAATAACCAAATCCACCCACGTGATTCATGTAAGCCTCTCTTCATTAATCTAGGAATTCTACCATTACCGTGTCTTTTTATTTACGAATCAGTGGTTTTTGTAAAAAATTACTTGCTTAAGGGCGGGAATATATTTTCAGAAAATGCCGAAGTCTATTACTATAACACTCGACGTAGAAATCATATTCATCAGGTGACAGTATCAACAGCTCATTACAAAAAATTCACATACAATACATGTACATTATTTTACAACACTTTGCCAGATGACATTAAACGATTAAATTCAATAGAAAAGTTTAAATCACAAGTGAAATCGTTTCTGCTGCATAACTGTTTCTATACAATTAGAGACTATACTGAGCATCACAAGAAAAGTAACATTAATTTTAACAATGATACATAATGCATTAATTACCATTTGGACTGTATAAATGAGTATAAACAACCTGTAACAACTATTGTAACACAGCTTCCGGGTCAATGACCCCCATCTCGATCAGGTTTTTCGTCCAGTTTCCCTGATCCATTGAGCAAATGCTGAGATGGCCCCTTGTTTTGCTTCTGGACATAAATGTAACTTCATTTTCTGTGCACGTCTTCTAGAATTCAGTGGGAAATACAATTATTCAAATTATCGTTTCCATGTTGTCGCGGCAGGAAGTAATAAGAGCCAAAATTTATTGCTTATTTATCTTTGAAAATAGATTTTATCACATGGGAGTTTTTTTGTTGTTTTTTCTCCCTTTCAAAATTCAAAATTTATTGCTTATTTATCCTTGAAAATAGATTTTATTACATGGGAGTTTTTTTGTTTTTTTTTCTCCCTTTCAAAATTCAAAATTGATTGCTTATTTATCCTTGAAAATAGATTTTATTACATGGGAGTTTTTGTTTTTTTTCTCCCTTTCAAAATTCAAAACTTAAGTAGTATATGATTTAGTGTAGGGATCACAGAATTTTGAAAATGTGCACACAATTCACTTTTCCCCATAGCCCGTCATACGCAGTTTTTAACTGTTTTTGACGTAAATAAATAAATAAATAAGAAGGCTTTTTGATTGGTTACCTTCTAAATATTGCGAGAGGACATTACCTTGACTTCTCAATTCATCAATATTGTTTTCGAGTCGTCTTTTCCAGGCGGGTTTTCTCTCGTTTAAACCTCGGCATGGTTGTCTGGGATGGTATGTCCTCTGACCGTTGATTTCAATTGCTGTAACTGCAGCACTGTATAAAGCGAGCTGAACTTCAGAGAGATTTCGCTGTATACTCAAGTGCTCTTTCAAGACGTCATTAATTTGAGAAAGAACTTGTTTGGCTTTATTTACTTTACGTAACACTGGTATTGCTGGTCTATTTAAAGGATCAACTTGACTGTAGTAAGCAAGAAGACTGATGAATTTTTCTTTCACTTTGTTTGTCTCATCCTCTGGATCTACGTCACCTTCGGTGTTCAGTACTCTTTTATTGCTTTCTGTTTGTTCATCTGTGTTGGCAGTCAGTAGCCAAGAGTTTTCGACTTCTTGCCTCAATACTAATTCATTTGTTTCCATTCGTTCATTTGTACTGACAGATAGTCGTGACGAGTTTTCAACTTCCTGTCGAATTTGCTCCAGTTCCACTTCAGAGAGGTGGTATTATTATTATTATTATTATTATTATTATTATTATTATTATTATTATTATTATTATTATTATTATTATTATTATTATTATTATTATTATTATTATTATTAGCTATTACATTGCATGTGTGCAAGGGTTCCCTTCTACGCGGGTAGCTTACATTGTAAAATGCATCTGGAGGTGCCCACTTCGAGAAGAGCGTTTCTTCCTTAATAATAAGAAATATGTACTAACATTATTAATTAATAAAAAAGAGTTTATTAATATAAACACTTTTACTTTTTAATTAAAATTAACATTTCATTTAAAGAAATTTATAAATTAACAAACAAAATAATAAAAATTAATTTACACAAATTTAATGCAAACATTTAAAATTTAATTAGTATTAATATTTTAAAATATTTATTAAAATTAATTAATATTATATAGTACTATTAATATTTTTTTCTTAATGAAATTTCTTAAATAATACATGGCTGTAAATTAAACATGCTTCAATCATTAATTTTGAATTAAACATAACGCTTCTCTTTCCTCGCCAAATAATAGTTAATGTCTATTAGCGTTCAATGTCAATTTTTAATATTGTTTTAGTTATAATTAATAATTATATATAATTAATTTATATATATAATTATAATTATTAATTATGGTGCAGAATAAGGAAACTGGGCCAACTGAAAAAATTGTTTTCGGGAATGTTAGTGATACGATCAAATTTAAGCAAATAAATCGTATTTAGTGATAAACAGTCGTGCAAGAAGGAAGTCTGGTATGCGTGGGAAGACTCATTTATGGATAAGAAGACACGTTTCTCCATTTTTCATCGCTACTAGAAAGGACAAGATTTATACGGAGAAATTTTCAACACTCTATCACGTGTCGCCAAGCTCTGCGCCCGGACGTGAGGTCCAAGGTCAGCGAACGAGCTCGTGTTGATGTCTGCGAAAGACCGTTGGCTGGTCCCTCCGTCTGACGACAGAACTCGACCTAGCTAGAATATATGTTGAAAATCCGCCACCCTCGGGACTCGAACCCTAGGACCTCCCGGTCAGAAACTCTGCCGTGTATATAGTTGTTTCCTCTGAGCCATCTCAGCGGAAAAAATCACAATGAATTTCCCCCAAATACCTGTATGATTCTACTGAAATACCGGTATTTTCTTATGAAAATACCGGTATTTTGATGAGAGAATACCGGTATAATACCTTTAAATAGAGGTATTTTACCGGTATAGACGTCGGATAAAGGTAAAATGCCTCTAAAATACCGGTATTTGACGTCTTATACCGGTATTTTTAAAGGTATTTTGAATAAAGGTATAATAGAGGTATAGGTATTTGTATACCGGTATAAATACCTTTACTGCTATTATTTCGGTATTCGGTCCCTGTTATATACAATGTTGTTTACGAGGAGCCGGAGCTCAAGTGAATAGGACCGTGTAGCCTGTGATAGAAGGGGAGGGGGTAAAGGGAGCATACTCCCATCCCAACTCCAGAAAAGGGATAAGACAATGACCTGATTTTTTTTTATCGAGTTACGCATGGGATCTATGAAACACGAGTAAGCGCGTGATTGAAGTTCCTTCCGCTCATCGTTGATCCCGACTACGCTGTTTCCATGAAGCAGTGGGGCGGGGGGAGATAAGTTTGGCAATAAATAGCGATTGTCCGGCGTTAGTACAAGCGCACTGCGTATTTTTTAAGTATTTCAGTAACTAAGTTAGTTTTCAAGTAACATATATTTCGAACATCACAAGTGAAATTCTTGTCGCGTTTGTGAGCCCAGGGGCATGACATATGTAAGTTGAATTATTTACTTATTACTAAATATTATTATTTACTTGTTTTTATTTACTAAATGTATCTCAATTCTTATCTATAAATTTATGTATTACGTGGTTAGGCGGAAGAGCGGGCCTGATGGCCCGAGTCTCGCCACATAAATAAAATTATTATTATTATTATTATTATTATTATTATTATTATTATTATTATTATTATTATTATTATTATTATTATTATTATTATTATTATTGTTTTTCTCATCTTATTGGTACATTTGAATGAATTGCACAGATATACATAATCAGAGCACAATACATCTATTTTTTAAAAAGAATTTATAATACATTGTTTCCCATGAATTTCCGTACTATCCTTGTTGTTGAAATAACAACAGCCTTCTGCATGGGTTTGTACAGGTCTACATTCAAACCCAGTTGCTTAAGGCCCCCAATCAGACTCCTAGGGATGACTCCGGTGCTGGAAACAATTATCGGGATAATGCTGACTCTTTTCATATTCCACTGTTTCTCAACGGGTTCAACAAGATTTGCATATTTACTGATTTTTCAGTGTATTTGCTTTGAATGTTGCCAGAATTTGGGACAGAAACATCAATAAGCATGACATGTTTCTCACACTTGTTAATCACAACCAAATCCGGTCTGTTGTGAATCACTGTCTGGTCCGTTAAGATAGTTCTATCCCAATACAAGCGCCACTCTTTGTTCTCCAGTACACTCATAGGTTGGTACTTAAAGTACGGTACCTTATCTTCAGTCAGAAGACGACATTTTTGAGCCAACGCTTGATGTAAAATTTTGGCCACCGAATCATGTCGCTGTTTATATTCGGTGCCTACCAAATGTGTACAACCCGAGGTAACATGTTGAATTGATTCCACTGTTGGACAACCATAACGACATAACTCATTCTGCACATTGCTATCTCTAACAATTCGCTTTAAATAGTTACGCGTTGGAATAACTTGATCCTGAATAGCCAACATAAATCCTTCAGTTTCTGGAAAGATCTGTCCTGATATAAGCCAGTAGTTCGATGCTTTCAAATCGACATGTTCTTGGCTCATCTCATGTGGATGTCTTCCATGAAGAGCTTTGGCCATCCATAAATCTCTCTTTTGGCCGTCATTGCATGAGAAGTCCGCAACATCCTGTCTCGACAGCTCTATCGGAGTATAGACATCTGCTTCACAAGTTGCTTTATGCAGTTTTGATGTATTTGCCGCAGAGTGGAAATACATTCTCATGCTCTTCACTTGCCGACAAAGTTGGTTTCCAATGTCTGTGAGTCCTCTTCCACCCATATTTCTCGGAAGTGTTATACGTTCGACTGCAGATTTTGGATGATGCATGCGTGCTTTCGTCATTAAAACTCTCATTTTCCGTTGTAAGTTCTCAATGTCAGTTTTGCTCCACTTAATAATGCCAAATGAGTAGTTTAAGACTGGGACAGCATAGGTGTTAATAGCTTTTATGATATTTCTTCCATTCAACTTTGTTTTCAGGAGCTTTCGGGTTCTTCGGAAGAATTCCTCTGCAAGTTCATCTTTTATTTTACATTGGTCAATGTGCCTTGCCTGTCTCACTCCCAGGTATCTGTACGTTTCCTCAGCAGACATCGCTTGTATCAATTGTTTATTTTCAAGTTCAAAGGCTCCCTCTTGGAGCTTTCCTTTTACAATATTCAATGTTCGACATTTCTCCAGGCCAAACTCCATTTTAATACTTTTTGAAAATGATTCCACAATACTCAATAGTTGTTCAAGTTGAGATTTTGTCGAAGCATATATCTTCAAATCATCCATATATAAAAGGTGATTTATGCGATACATCATTCTTGCTCCCAATTTAATTCCAAATCCACATTTAGTGGAATTCAAGAGATTAGATAGCGGATTCATACAGATGACAAACCAGAGGGGACTTAGTGAGTCTCCCTGAAAATACCTCTTCGCACATTGATTGTATCAGTTTGGATGTTGTCAACAGGAGTACTTAA
>BLKR01007020.1:0-45369 GCA_011170035.1 Teleogryllus occipitalis | reverse complement strand
AAAAACGTGCGTTCCATATCAAAAAGTACAACTGAAATCTAAAGAGCGAAACCAAACTAAAAGGCATAATATAATGCAAAATTTAGAACGTACGAAAAGCAGGAAAGCAACATAAAAGGTGATAGTATTTACGAAAGGTTGAAGGCGGTTATTTTATTTAATGATAATTATTACACTTATAAATGAAAAAAATTGATACGATGTGGCTAAGTCGAAGGTCTTTAAGCCATTGCAGTATTTACATCCTACCGCGTTCCAACTTTTCAAATTCTCGTATTCACCGCAAATGGTCTTTCCAAGGCATAAAAGACGCGAAAAAAAACCATTCGGTGCGACTAGGGAAAAAAACTCGAAAGCAGGAAAAACCTGTCGTCAGAAGGCAAATAATGTAATAGTTATTTATGCACCAAAGGCGTTATAAGGGTTCTAATGATCTGGTTTCCACACAAACCTCGAGGGCTTTTGGTGGAGGTCTTGATCATTAAAACCAGTTAATACCCGTGGCACGTACAATATTTTATTTTTCGGCTAATTTTAATGACACAGATTGACTTATTTACTAATAAATCAGACGTTAACGTGACTCGATTTGTCTTTTCATATTTCCTTCCCATAATTCCCTTTAATATTTCCCTCTCATTAATCCCTTCGTAAGAAAAAATTTAGCATCGTTCAACTGTTTTCATATTGCCGTTTTCATTTAATACTTTTGTAATGTCACCTTCATATACGAAAAATTCACAGAAATAAGAAATACCTTTTCTCACATGACATCTATAGCTATAACTCACTTGTTTTGATCGCCTTAGATGGAAGGCGGCCGTTTAAGTGCGGCTTTTCATTCCTGAGTTTACAGACGTTATTTCTGTATAATAGTACAGTAATACAAAAACATGTGATGGTACAGTAGTAAGAGCACACTATATCAAAAGTAATCTACTCTCTTTTAAGGTTCGCGCGCGCTCCTGCAGCCCCAAGAAATACTGCGTCGCCAGCAAGTGCATCTGCAACAATGCTTGCTTCACCGGCTAACGACGGCAGCCAGACCTTCGACTCACCCGGAAGAACGGTTTCTCCGCTACTTGTTTATGTTCTGTGCACTTCATTTTCTTAGAATACAACAAACAACATTTATTCGTTTTCGTTCATTCACTTTCAATATTCGAAGAGCAAATAATCAAAACGCATATTGTCCACTGGTGGAAAAATTGAATTTGATATAAAATCGTGTAGTAATTATTATGCCATACACTTCTCTGCTTTTAGATTTCTTCAAAACGTAGTATTTAATTTAATGTGTTAAAATGCGATTTGAAGAAAAATGAAAACAGGAGTGTGTAGAGTGTGTTAAAAAATACACGATTTCATATCAATTTCAATTTTTTTCCACCAGTGGACAATATGCGTTTCGATTAGTTGCTTTTCATTCACTTCCCACAAACAGTGAAGTCTGTCTAAACGGACACATCGATGAAGTGATCGGAGATTAGCGATCAATTTTACATGGAAACAATTAATCTTTACTTTCTCTCGTACTACGTCGTAGTATATAGAGAATGTCTTGTAATGATGTAGCAAAACATGGCGAGTTTTGGACAGAAAAACTCCTAACGTCGGGCCAAAAAAATGTGAATAAATCTTGTCCTTATATGTAGAAAATTACTTTCACTAACACCTTGTGCAGTTAGAATCCATGATAGTCTTTCATACCGAAAAAATGATTGACGGCAAAATGTCTGTTCGTTTGTCCCTGAACTCGTCCGTGAACAGCGTAAGTGGCCTTTAATTTTTTAAAGTATAAAAATGATGGAAGCCCGATTTTTGTTGAATTATTTGACGAAAAATTGAAACTCTCTTACAAAGATGGCAATTCGAATTATTGTGAGTAAACGTGACTCGAAACTTCAGGAGATGGTAGATGTAAGTAATGGTTGCGCGAATACGAAAATTATCAGCATACTTTTGAAGTGACAGTGTTTGTGAAAAATAAACACCGATACCGTTATCAATCGTATTTATCTTGCGAAGAAATAGTAATTCATTTTCCTGGCACATTGATCGAAATAAAAGTTTGTCTAACGGCAGATTAGTCTATCCGTAAAAAGAATTCTCCAGGTCTTGGAAACTGCTGATAACTATTTATCAGGCAATCTAAATTCAACTACTCTGTTATAAAGTCTATGTTTGACAATTAAATTGGTTATTTTCCCTAGAATATGGCGAACGACAACACGCACCCTCAAATGGAATGAAGTACTTATAACCTCAAACTTTTTAAGGTCAGATGACCCTTCGATACGCGTCCCCATTTTAAAGACGAAGCTCCAGAATTCGGCCTACACGATGAACATAAAATATTGTTGAGCATGTCCAGCTTTTTTAATTACAAAATTACATTTTAATAAAATAGCCAAACAATTACGAAAGACAATCCCCTCGTACCCAATGCTGTATGTGTAGCGGACTTTTAAGTTCGCGCGCGCGCGCTCTAAATGGAAGTAGTAGCCGCGATACCTATATAACGGGCGACCCGGCGCCCGAAAGGGAGACTAGATATGAACTGTGATCGGGTGCGCTATAGTGTTTATTACTACGCTGACTATGCTTTGTACTTAGTTAATTCTTGTGGAACTTTTGGTAGTTAGGAACCGAACTTGAACATCTACTGGTGAAACGGAGGACGGTTTACGGACATTATATTTATCTTCAGGCGGTTTGGTCTAACCTGGCATTGTTTAATTGTATAATAAGGATTGTGGAATTTTGTAAAACAAAAAGCTCGAAAAAATTCGGTATTTTTGAGACTCTAGTTTTCGTAATTTCCAAACATTTCACCCAAAACTCGCTATTCGCTTTCGTTCACCGCGTCATCGAGTGGGTTCGTTACGGTAAGGAATAAGTGGCTTCGATTATCATCGAGTTAAGATGAAATCATTTTTGTCTTGCGTGAGGTAAACGACTTTTTACAATGGCAGTCAAAATACAATAAAAATATTAAACACTGGGTAATTTAAATTTATGACATTCCCAGATTTGCACCCCCTTAACTATTTAGTTAACAATATTTAAACATTCTATGAGTGTAAAAACAATGTTAAGTCTATAGTCCAGTTCTTTAAATAAAGTCACATAATCACATAATATGGTCAAACTTAATGCATAGTTATCTCAATATGTATATATGTATGTGTTTGGTATTTTAGGGTCGAATTAATCCGACTTTCACCAGATAATAATAATACTGTTCCGATGTATATGCCCTGCTTTTATTTATTATCCACGCCAGGCAAGTAAGACTTGTAGCAAGCAAAACGAATTTCTTTTGCCGTATCTATCATAATTGGACTGCCAGAGCATATATTTCGTTCCACTGCTAAAGAAACTGAGACGATTATATGAGAAAGCTACACCTCTATTGTTGTTCCGACCAACAATCAACCCGAGATGGCACCATGCAAAGCTATCACGCACTTCCCGAACCATCAGAGGGGTTAGTACGATGATTAATATTGAAAATGAATCAACTTAAATTTATGGTACATTCCGTTTGAGCTCCCTTAATTTTAGCTATACAGAGATCAAATTTTAAACATTCCAGTAGTGTTATAAGCACAATTAAGTCTATTTTACAGTACTTTAAATGAAGTTCACATGCTGTGGACAAACTTGATAAAAAATTATCTTAATCAAAACAAAAATTAACATGAGGTGCAACAGAATGGCACAGACATTATCGTACAAGTTAGTTTCTTGGTCTTCTTTAATCTAGGTTAGCATTTCGGTATTGCGCCACCCTCTTCCCAGCTTCTACATATAGGCCTTCCAAAAATATGTTTTTTCACATTTTCTCAATCTTTCAATTTCATAATAGTATAATTAAAAAATGACCTAACAATATAGAAGAGTAAATCGGTAAATGGTCCTATAAGCAAAATTTCGTTGAAACATTTCGGAAAAATGTCTTTGGGAAAATGTTTCAGCGTTTTGAAATGCGCATTGGAAGCCTATTCTCACCCAAAATTTTCGGATTTTCGAAAACATTCTTCAGAAATTATTTGAAGCATTTGCACTCACAAATGCAATAACGTATACGAAATGCCCATAATGTAAATATTAACGACGTGAGATATATTTTTAAAAAGTTATAACGGTGTAGTGTCTGAAAAACAAAAGAATTCAACAAAAAAGCGTTTAAGTAATTTTATATAGTGTATTAGGCACTATCCTAACAAAAATGTTAAAAAAAAATTGCACTGTTTTCGAGATATGGCGTTGAGATTTTTTGAAAATTCGTAATATTGACCTCATTGTTATTGAAAAGTTTTGGGTTTCTAGAACGACATTATTTAAAAGCATTTGTAGTCACAATTACAATAATATATTCAAATCGCCTGTAATACAAATTTTAACGTAGTGAGATAAAATATAATTTGGGTTAAAAAACAAAATACTTGTACAGCAAAATTACGTTCATATGATGTACACAAAATACAATTTCAATGCCGAGAAAATAATATTTGCTGGATGTAAGACTTTAACTGGTTCAAATAGTGCTGTAAAATTGCGTAGTTATTAGAAACAATCGATAAAATGTAGGCTGTTGTATATCCACTTGTTTAGTATTGATAACAAAATAGCAAAACCCCGCCTCTACTCCTAACATGAAGCAAAAGAAGATCTCAAAACATGAAGCTATATTTATGACCAGAAACAAAACAATGAACGATCTCAGCTTTTGATCAATGGAAAAGAAACTGTATGAACAATTTGAGCTCGATGGAGGTCATTGACCCAGAAACGGATGTACGTCCATTACTTGTTTAAAGTATAATTTAATTAAGTATTTTTTTTTAATTTTAAGCAGTAAAAATATTAACTAATGCATTGTATATCATTGTGAAAATAAATATTTTTCTTTTTGATGGAGAAAATAATATCTAATTGTAAAGAAACAGACATGCGTCTGAAAAGATTTTCCTTGATACTTAAACTTGTAGACGTGTGGAGACGTGTGTTGTAATTATAAATATCAGTATTGCATGAAAATATGTTCCCATCTTTATGTAAGTCAATTTTGACAAAAACTACATATTCGTAAATAACTAAACGAACCAATAGTAAGATTTCAAACTCAATAATTGGTGTGATGTCAAGAAAATTGAGCTCGTGGCCCACCCTAGCTTTTTTTATCTTTCAGTTACAAAATTCGTTAAGAGAGAGCATTTAACTCAACTCTATTTAAGAGGAGTTGTTTCTGGAAATATCTACAGCTCAGTCGTCTGATCCTAAACTAAGAAATTCTGAATTTATCTTTCCGCTGTAACCAATGTCATAAAATGATAGTATACGGACAGATATATGGGTGGAGTGAGTTACTCAGTAAGTTCACACTATATTTCTGCAGCTGAAATTGTTGAACTAGATATATACATAGTAAAAGAGTACCCAACTCGGAAATTAGGCATTTTTATTTATTTTGAAACAAAATTTAATTACATTCATTATAACTTCAATTAATTCATTAAAAACAGAAACAATTTTTCAAATTATACTTTCAAAAGCCAACCTATCCACAATAGTGATAACAAATACTACTGTTATTCAATGCAATTGTTTTACAAGACCTCAAGAAATATGTTAGTTGTATATATTTTGTACAAATGTTACTTATGGAATCAAATCTCAGATCTCAAAAATGAGATTTTAAATCTCAGATTAAAAAAATGACATTTTACATCTCAGATCTCAGAAATGAAACTTGAAATTTCAGAACAAAGATATGAGATTTGAAATCTCAGATCTCACTAATGAGATTTTTAATCTCAGATCTCAGAATTCAGATATTAAATTTCAGATCTCAAAAATGAGAATTTATTTCTCAGATTTTAAAAATAAGATTTTACATCTCAGGTCACAGAAGTGAGATTTTTAATCTCAGATCTCAGAAATAGGATTTTAAACCTCAGAACACAGAAATAAGATTTTAAATCTCAGATCTCAGAAATGAGATTTTAAATCGCAAATATCAGAAATGTGACTTTAAATTTCAGATCTCAGAAATGAGATTTATAATCTCAGGTCCTTGGAATGAGATTTCTAATTTTAGATCTCAGAAATGAGATTTTAAATTTCAGATTTTAGAACTGGGATTTTTACTCTCATATCACAGAAATGAGATTCTTATTCTCAGATCTCAGAAATGAGATTCTAAATCTCAAATTTAAAAAATGTGATTTCAAATCTCATATTTCAGAAATGAGATTTTAAATCTCAAATCTTAGAAATGATATTTTAAATCGCAGGTATCAGGAATGTGACTTTAAATTTCAGATCTTAGAAATGAGATCTTAAATCTCAGATCTCAGAAATGAGATCTTAAAACTCAGGTCTGAGAAATAAGATTTTAAATCTTAGATCTCAGAAATGGGTTTTTAAATCACATATCTGATAATTGAGATTTTAAATCTCTGATCTCAGAAATGAGATTTAAAATCGCAGATTTCCGAAATGAGTTTTTAAATCTTATATCTGAATAATGAAATTTTATATCTCAGATGTTTCAGAAAATTAAATATATCTCAGAAAATGAAAAATTTAAATCTCAGATCCGCAAATTAAAATTTAATATCTCGTTTCTAAGATCTGTAATTTAAAATCTCATTTCTTAAATATGAGATATAAAAACTCATTTCTGAAATCTGAGGTTTAAAATCTCATTTCTTAAATCTGAGACTTAAAAACTAATTTCTCAGAAATGAGAATCATCTCAGAAATGAGATTTCAAATCTCTGATTTTTAAAATGACATTTTAAATCTCAGATTTAAAATATGAGATATTAAATCACAGTTCTCAGAAAGAAGATTTATAATCTTAGATCTCAGAAATGAGATTTTAAATCTCAGATCTCGGAAATGAGATTTTAAATCTCAGATCTCAGAAATGAGAATTATAATCTCAGATCTCAGAAATGAGATTTAAAATCTCAGATCTCAGAAATGATTTTTGAAATCACAGATAACAGAAATGAGATTTTAATTCTCAGTTCTCAGAAATTAGGTTTCAAATCACAGATCTCAGAAATTAGGTTTCAAATCACACATCTCAGAAATAAGATTTTATATCTCAGATTTTAGAAATGAGATTTTAAATCGCAGATCTCAGAAATGAGATTTTTAATCTCACATTTCAGAAATGTGATTTTTAATCACAGATCTCAGAAATGAGATTTCTAATCTTAGCTCTTAGAAATTGAGAGTTTAAATCTCAGATCACAGAAATGAGATTTTAAATCTCATAACTCATAAAATATCTCAGATTTCTCTCCCTCAAAACTCTGTCGCCCGAACTAGCGAATAATGTTTTTCAGCGAGGTCACGAAAAGAGGAGAATATTCACCCCTCCAAAATTTTCCCAGGCGCGAGTACCTTAAGTATCGTGGCGCGCCTCGGAGGAGCCCTCTTTGATTGCAGCAGTGACGGCGACTAGACTGAGCTCTCTTTGATTGCAGCAGCGACGGCGACTAGACTGAGATTTCTTTGATTGCAGCAGCGACGGTGACTAGACTGAGTTCTGAAGGCGATTGTGACTTGATAGCATTGGAGATTATTTTAACTTGGTAGTTAAAAGTTAGCTTGAGAAGCATATCTTCGAAAGTGGTGTAATTAAGAAGTGGAGTGCACAAACATTCTTCGCATTAACATTCACAATATGAGCAAATGAAGTGACTGTTTGACTTCGAAATAATTTTAAAATTGTAAAATTCGCGTAGAAGGACATTAACTAAATCCCGCATCTCACGCTGAGACCACACACGCCCAAAGTGTGTTAGGTAGGCCGAGCATTTAAAGCATGACTTCAGCAACATTAATTATTCGAGGCTGGAAGCGTGAACAAACTTGTACGAGGCGCGGCAGAAGAAGAAGGACGACTCCAGGAAGAGCGAAGCGTAGGTGAGAATGATTTGGACTGGAACGATAATCGTACGAGTCCGAAGAACGGGAGAAGGGTGTGGAAATTGGAGGCTTGGCGGAGTCCAGAGTTCGAGGGAAGGAAACTGGTAACGTCGTGGGACAACAAGCGAAGACGAGTGGCAATGCTAGGCTGCAAGCTTCAGAAAATCCCCAAGGTTACCTACAGGCGAGCGATGCGGAGCTGTTGAGGTAAAAGAACTGGCAACTTTTATGCGGCGATCAGTTGGGGAAAGAGAATAGCAGTAAACACACAATTCATGTTAAAAATGGGTGAAAAGTCCAGAATAGGTGGGAGTATTCCGATCTATGTGAGTGGCAGTTTCAAGTTTATTTACTGCGCGTGTTATTGTATTCATTCAAAGAGGCCATAGCTTGTACAATTTTACTTAAATAATTCATGATTTTCACATGTTGTACAGTTGTCGTTACCTGGAAAAGTCATAGTTTACAGTATTGTGTTAAAAGTAATTGTTTTCTGTGATATGTAAAGGGGTCAGATTTAAATAACGTGTATGTTACGTTTTATTGTTTTTTTTCTCTTTAGAGTTCACAGTGTTATAGTGAGTGCGAAGCCCAATGCTAGCACCTGTGAACGGGATACCTTAAATCAAGTGTAAAATTCATTTTAAAAGCCGTGCACGGATAAAATAGAGAGTAGAAAGAGTAAAATACTGTGGTAAATGAAAATTCAGAAAGACGAATGAGCAAATTGTGAATTGTAATTGGTGAAAGTGTGTGCAGGCAGTCGAGGTGACGCCAATTTTTTTTTGCCATAACATATTTAAAATTATAAGAATTCTTAACAACCTTCATTGACTTACTCTCCCATTTGTCAAAAATTATTACTACTTACTCAAAAAAATTGGAGTACCTAGTCCACATTGATGGAAATGTCGCAACTTTTGTAAAAATGTGGCATAGGTTTATTTGATCTCAAGCTCTTGGATAGTTTGGTTCTAGTATATAAAGATTTTGTGATATTTCAAACATTTAACCTTGCCGTACAATTATTTACCCTAATTACTCATTGTTCTGTGAGTGGCCACAAGTTCAGCCTTCAAAATTCGCTATTTAGCCTTTCTGATTTGATATTTATTCTAATTAATTGATATTAATTGTATCAATTCTTTCCAAAAACGCTCATTTCTCTCTGAATTTAGAATTCAATTTGTATATCGCTTACAGTAGGGATCCCAGAATTTAAAAAAATTGCTCAGAATATGCTTTTCCCCTTAGTTCGTCACGCTGAGCTTTTTTTCTGTTTTGACGTTAAATGGATAAATAATTAAATAAATAAATATTAGAATATTCATTTTGAATTTTACATGAAGGGCTTGAAAGCTATGCCAATTCAGGCTGAAAGTGAGTAATGTATAAGATGAAATATGCCCATAACATATTTAAAATTATAAGAATTCTTGACAACCTTCATTGACTTTACTCTTCCATTTGTCAAAATTTATTACTACTTACTCATACAAACTTGGAGTACCTAGTCCACATTGATGAAAATGTCACAACGTTTGTAAAAATGTGGCATAGATTTATTTGATCTCAAGCTCTTGGATAGTTTGGTTCTAGTTTATAAAGATTTTGAGACATTTCAAACATTTGTCATGCGTTATTATTAATCTATTTGTATCATCTAGTCAGATTATTATTAATTTATCTTATTCAAATGTACATTTAGATTTTGGTGCATTTATATCGTCAAATCACTACTGACAAGAGCGTTGCAATACCTTTTTCCTTGTATCATGACCTACAACAATTTCGAAGTGAACTATATCGTCAAATCACTACTGACAAGAGCGTTACAATACCTTTTTCCTTGTATCATGACCAACAACCATTTCGAAGTAAACTGTAATCAAGAAGTACGTTTAGTGTATTTTTATTATTTAATGTCTTAGAGATAAATTAATGTTATTCTTTGTAAAATTGAACAAACCAAAGACTATGCAAATTCGCCCAAGTCGAACATCGTTGCATGTTTGATGAATCGGCCGAGTGTAAAATTAACCGTAAAATGTTCATTGACCGGTCAATAACAACATTGTAATTTTCTTACATCCGATCTGTTTGATCATGATTTGATTTTAGGACATCCTATTGAAGAGGCAAAATTCACAGTGAATCATGCTCCAAATATTTTGGAGGTGATTGAAGATGGTGTTCATACTAAATCAAAGAATATTTCCTTCTCCGACGCAAATAACATGACCTTCGCTCTCAATTTGTGTTACTACCTATGCAGTAAAGGTGAGATAAAAATTGTGCAATATCTACTTGTACAATTTCATTGAGAAGAGGAAAAGATATTTGATTGTGATTTCGGTTGTGAACTAATAAAACACGATTTCCATTATTCTCTAGTGCATTTAAAATTAGTTGTCAATTAATGTAGATATAGTCTTGCTAGATAGTTTTAGTGTAATCGTTTTTAATGAAAATTATCTAGATATTTGTTCCATAAAGTTATAGACTGTATAAATTAGAAAAATTGTATTTCATTTATTCCAAAATATTCTATGCTGTGACCTAAAACTAAGATTTATATTTACTCACAAAAATAGGAAGTAGTATACGTCTAAACGACTTCGTTCGTATTAAAACCGATCTGAAAAATGAGAATTGTTTAAACGTGTCGCTTTTCTTGTCCTCATGTTTTCTTCCCTTTCCTTCATCAATTTTCATTTGTAAGGTTCATGGGAATTATACTAAATTTAGGTGCACACACTTTTAATGAAGTTATTTTTTTTTGTTTTCTGTAGGAAAAACAATTATTTTCATTTATTTATTTTAATTTTCTTTTACTATGAGGTATAATTTTATTTTTGGTATGATTTTTTTAGGTAAGTAAGATTTTATTTAGGTATTTTTGTGGATAGTTAACGCCATCTCACGAAACAAATATCTTGTTACACTCTCTATATTTTTCTTTTTTAAATATTTAAGTATATTGTGCAGGTAGCTCACCTAAGATTCTCCTCCAAATATTTCCTAAAGCGTTGCAATGAGATGCGGTTTCGTTAAAACGAAAGTATGTATGAGGCATGTTAGAAGCTATACAATATTTTACTGCAACCAGTTTCATTCCAGAAATATACACAACTTTTGATTTTTAATGCATTTCCTTCCTTTTTGAAACCCATATTTTAATACTTGAACCAAAGAAAATTTGAGCGTTACTAAACAAATATAAAACGTATCTTATTAGCGATTAATGTTGATTTCTTCTTGATATGTAAATATACACTTTTAAGTATGGATCATCGATAGTAATCGATGGTCGATTTACAAAATATTGATAGTTTTTGATTGCCATGGGTCTACTTCATGGTGGAAGTACGTGGTTGGGTTTCTCCGGTGTACCGATTTTAGATGGTTCTGCGCATCACCAGTTTACGTCATGAACCACGTGACCATAGCATGGGCATTTCGTTCGAAAAGCCAGACCAGATGCTGGCCGCCATGTTGCATGGAGAGCAAAAAGTGTTGAGAAACATTTTGAAAGTGGTATAACCCAAACTAACACGATGGTGTACAAGATGTAATATTTAAAAGAAATGCTTCATAAATCTGTTTCGATGTCTTGTAATGAGGTGATAATTTTGGTGACCGGCTGATTAAAATTCTCGCCAATATTGCGACACAAATGTGTCCGAAGCTCATTGGCTGAAACGGGATACGATGCGCAAGAGCCCCCTACCTACATACAACTCTTTGAGTCGTCTCCTCATAACAGGTTTTTCCATTTATCTCTACGCTTTATGTCATTGTCAAAAAGGACTTTTATTGGCGATTGAAGAGATCTGACGGACCCCGCGATGAAAGTGTCTCTTACGTCGGCTGCGGAGGGACTGTTGTGACGTTTTCCCGCTATTACAAGGCAAGATGTAAATAAATATCCATTAAGTTGCAAAGGGCCTCTAGATTACTAATACCAATCTCGCTCGCATTCCAACTGAAAGAGCTCCTCTTCGATTCCAGGTAAGGGTAAGGAGCAGTATTGTTACTTCTGAAAAAAACGTTTCTTTATCTGGTGATAGGGAAACTGTTGAAAGTTTAGATGGTGTTCGGAAATGACATTCGTGCTATGAAAAATTGTTCTTAGGGTTCTAGACAGGGTAAGAAAAACATAAGCAAACTACCGTACTTCCTATAAATGACCTATTCTATGGCTCCTTCCCATAAATGACCTGGCCTCCTATGCATTGAATGTTCAGGCGACAAAGAGAGCAATTGACTATGTATATTTAAGTAGTTAAAATATCTCGTAAACATTTGGAAGGCTGTTTTATGATAAAACGAGTTAGGAAAGAAATTTCAGTATTCTCTTGAAAATACAATAATATGACCTTTTACTCAACATTATGAACACCCGAATAATATTGCTTTACAAATAAAATTATATTAGAAATAGAATAGACAAATGTTACGGGTCGTAGTAAAGAGAATATTTAAGTACGATGAATACGAAAAAAATATCAGATTGCCGATGCTTACCTGTTTTTAACTTACCGATGCATAACTGTACATAGAAATTTTACGGTTTCTATGTCTCAGTGTAAAAGTATGCACCAAAAGTAAAAACGAAGCAATCTTTAAAGTAAAAGAACAACGGGAAATGACCCAATTAAAAAATCTTATTTTCCTATTATGTGTTTCATCTCTTGATAATGATTTGGAGCTCTATAGGTAGCAACATTGTTGCTAATTTTCTGTCACACCAAAATAAACGTCATGCACACAGGGTTCACACATTAATCATTTTCTCACAAAGATAACTTTTCTTTACCTCAATGCATCTTATAATAATAGAAATGCATTGAAAATAAATATTTTAATGACAATTTTCAAATTTCAGAATTATTTGCGGGGCTATGGTGGATTTGAAAGCTGGTACTGAAGATTATGACCGCAGTTGGGGGACGGGCAGTGACAAAATATCAGAGAATGGCTGCGGTGGAGGGTGCACGTACAATGGGAAGATAAATGGTAGGCGCCCATAATTTAAATAATTCGAACTCAATCAAAGAATTAATGCATTTAAGCTGATTTACATTCCAAATTAAATCAAATACTTGTTAAAATATTAATTTAAATCAGACATTCCCAAAGTGGTCGATATCAACTACCTGAGGTCTATTTGAACTTTCTCAGCAGTCGATTGTCCCAATTAAAAACTTGTGGTCCTAAAGCAGCACATATTTTCTAGGAGGAATTCTAAAGATCACATATGCGAAAACTACTCAAATTTATAAAAAATAGTATACGATGATATAATCTACTTTTGAAGATAATATTTCACTACTAAAAAGTGTTTAATTGTATCTCCAGAATTCTAGTCGTATGAAGACGCTGAAAAAGCCTTTCATTGTTTCATTCTTCGAAATTCAGAGACTTCACCGAAAATGGAACCTGCGTCAATTGTATTAGTGTACTTTCCTCTATCAAAGAAAAAAATGAAGGAACGATTTGGCGCCATTTTTAGAACTTTTTGAAAATGTCGTTGCGGCTTTATGAAAAGTGCCCCAATATCAAAATAACTGTTTCACATTTGTAGGTTCTTGAGTTCGGTCAGGTAGATGGAATAATATCAGTTTTGAAGAAAATCCTATGAACAATTTAAGCGTTAGTGAAGTCTACAGACGGTCGGAAGGACAAATAGTGAGATAAAACTTTGCCATAAACCATTTTTTCGGAATCAAGGACTCAGAAAACGTGAATTCTGAAAACACAACATGTTAGAGGGAAAATGCTAAAAAGTGTTAAAAATAGACATCATCACTAACTTTTAAATTATTATTATTATTATTATTATTATTATTATTATTATTATTATTATTATTATTATTATTATTATTATTATTATTATTATTATCAATATTGTTGTTTATGTTTGTTAGTTCAAAACATCGATGAAATATTTATTTTAAATTCGTCCAAAATTAAAACATATTGATGATGTTTCTTTTTTAATGTTTCATTTTATTTTCGCTAATGTATGTTTCGTTATTACATATTGGCAATTACAAGCCTATTTGTCGTACAATTTTCATACTTTTATTTTTCATTAACAATTAATTAAAATAACGTTTTATACCTAATGAAAAATCAAGTTAATATCGAGATATACGCAAGATTATTTTGAGTACGTAAAGTAAGTTGTTGTGATGGCTTAATAGTTTTAGAAAAAGATGACAATGGTCAATGAAAAAAAGTTTAGAAAACCCTCTTGTAAATGAAATCTTGTTCTTTACTTTTATGAACATGTTATCAAAATTACCTTTTTAGAGCCTATTAAATTTTATAACTATAAATTAATAACGAAACCGCACAATAGAAATTTTTTACACAAATTGAAAATTTGGAAATCAAAGTACTTAGCTTCAGAGTATTACAAAATAAAACAAGTCACCAATGTGTGGAGTGTCTTTGTTTCTTTTCTTTACTAAAAAGGACGTCTATTGCGGTGCATGATATGCTAAATATAAACACTTTCAATAGTTTACCACATGTCAATATATATATATATATATATATATATATATATATATATATATATATATATCGCGTGTGTTACCACAAATTCATATAAATGAGTCAAATAAGTGTTCAGAGAAATGAAATACAGTATTTTATACTATTTTGCATACTTTACTAACTTCAATAATAATAATAATAATAATAATAATAATAATAATAATAATAATAATAATAACAATAATAATAATAATAATAATAATAAAGCATTGAATTATCTAATGAATATTTGAAAAAATAGCTGAAAGATAGTAAATATCGATAAAATGAAATAAACATTTGACATAAGTCGTGAATGTGGTCACGAGTAGAACAACTAATTTTTAATATTTATATTCCATTTTAGAATTTATAAATAATAAAATACGTTTATATCTACATATATTTTAAGGAATATTTTCATTCAAAAGGTACATTATTATAAAACTTGAAATAACTAATGATTGTATCGAATGGCACAGACATTCCCGTACTAGTTAGTTTACTGATCTCTTTAGTCTGGACTAGCTTTTCACCTTTCCCCTATCCTCTTCCCAGCTCCGAAAATATATTCTTCACATTTTCTCAATTTTGCGGTTCCTGGAAGGTAGGATTGAAATATGACTTTAACATGATTCATTAGGCAACTTTTCTCTGAAATATTTGGAATAGTGTTCAACAAAATGGCGTTTGAGCGTTTTAGAAATCATTTTCACACTAAACGTTTGTCTTTTCCAGAAACTTTAAAAGAAATCCACTTCAATCATTAGCACTCACAAATATAATATTGCATAAATACGCCCTTGATGTAAATATTATTTACTTTTCAATTACATTTGATTATTAGTAATTTTTGAACAAATTACATCAAAATGGGGTTTAGGAGGGCGGACGGACGGACGGACTGTCGGGCGAACTGACGGATGGACTGACAGTCAGACGGAAGTTTTGTACAAAAAAAACACTTCTTCGGTATAGGGGTCCCTAAAACATGTATTTCTGTTGAAATCTCGAAATCGATTTTCCGAAGCACTACATAACTTTCTCTACACCGTGCACGAGGAAGTAAAATCATCTATGTAAAGGAAAATATGATTCAAATAAAAGTAATTTTCCATTTTAAATAATGATTTTTTCATCACAATAGATGTAATGAGAAGAAGACCGAGCAAGATATGCATGGTTCTCGGTGACAGTGTTGATATAACAAGAGGAACCCAAATGGCAGATGGTGATAGTTGCGATGGTTTCGGCGCCCACAGACGAATAGACTTAAAGAATGCTTATCCCAAGAGGACTTGCAGCGGGCAAAGTCATGTACAAATGGTGGATGTCGCCACATCGGACGATGATTTTGAAACGCATTTCCCTGCTCCTGGAGGAAATATTTCCGGGTACGCACTGTCATTATTTTCAAAAGTCATTGTTTCCTTTTCAGTGTGTTTAATGTGAACCCGAACTCCATCAACAAACATCGGGTGACTAGTGAGAAGAAATCGACAAAATGTTATTATGTTACAATTACTAGCCCACAGTAACAAAAATTCTTCTGAACAATAACACAAAATGGTTTTCCAAAAAGTAGCACACACATTGTTCAAAAACCAGAAATAAAATCCATTCAATAAAAAAACTCCATTATAAAGTCAATAAATTAAACAAAATGTGAACAAAACAGAAGATATTTTACATATTAAGAAAATAAAGAGGTTGCTGTCCCGTATGGCAACATGTACATAGCTAACATTTAATGACGAGCGGGCTTTTCCTCAAAGCTTTGCTGCCGCATGTTGTCAGATGTGTTGTATGCACAGGATTTGAGACAAATCAATGGAAATAAGTAATATAGATGTTTTTTCTGATTTTTCCGGAGTTGCTGGTGGACACAAATATTCACATGCATTACGTACGCGGCTGATGGTTTTCTTCCTTTCAATTTTTGCTCTCATTCGAAATTAGTATTATAGATGCGTAGTTTCTGACGTAAGTCATCCTTAGAATCTAACTGTTGAGGATATGCGTTTGTTAACATAGCATATAAATTAAGCGTGTTATACTATTGGAGTTTATTGCTAAAGATGAGTTCAGACATTTGAATTGATCGATTGATTAGTGATTCCGGGCGCGTCAGCTGCAAAGGTCATTAGTCCTGTAAGAGTAGTGTTTGTGTTGTTACCACGGGAGGGGGCAGTAAGCTTCCACGCTGGATGGCGAGATCATAGATGCGTAAATCATAGATGCTTCTGTTTAGGAACTCACTATATGCATGATTGGATTTCATCAACTTAACAATTAGCCCATACTGTACATCCGTAGCACGGGAGAAGCGCCAGTACCACAGAGATACATCAGTTGGTATGTCGCAGTACGCAGCACACGTGATAATCGTAGGGCACAGAGCCAGCACTCAGAACACCAACATCAAAGTAATGATGTGAGTAATGCATCCAGCAGCAAGCAGACACGGATTCTCTTGACATATCTCGAATAACAGCGGAGGCTCAACAGAATAAGTTCCATTAGAACAATGCAAATAAATATCACATTTAGAACGTAAAATGTTTTTACACGTACTACGTATCAAAGTTATCATGTCACAAGTATCACGAATGACCCGCAGGGAGACATAGATGTGTCCTCATGAGGAGCAGCGGGCCTCTTGGCGGTTGCCAGAGCTCTGAGCCAATCGCAGTTCAGGATTTAGCTATTGGAATTTGCAGTTATTGTAAATCAAGCTTCTTTGTGACAAAAAAAGTACTGTAAGCGAAAATATTTAATTTAGAAATTTTGACAAGACGTTGAAGTTCTAATATTATCAAATAAATAAGTTGTATGATGATCGCTTAGGAATGTGACGCAATTGTGGGGGATACTGAGAAGCGGCGTAGCCAGATCGCAGCATGCCACTAGCATAAACGGTTAAATATGTAAATGTACAAATTAAAATAAATTATTTGTACAAGCCTGGATGGACTGTGTGACAAGAGTGTACATTGCAGATTAAACGATCTTAAATGAAAAACTTGCACCAACAGTCGGCTTACGGGGTTTTCCCCAATCAGGTATCTCCCACCAGCGGGGCATAGCCCCTGTCGGGACAAGCTCTAAACTATCGGCCAGTCTCCCGGCGTGTGTGGTATTGAACTGCATGCAGGAGTAAGTGTATGTGAGTAATGGGGAGGACAGAACGAGGAATATGGAGGAAAGGTAGCCTGTTTGTTAGGGTACTGCTCCGACATTCGCCTGGGGTTGATCGGAGAAACCACAGAAAACTACCGATCAGAGCAGCCGGCCGCTAGAATTCTCCTCCAGACAGCGACTGGATTCGGCTTAGCTATCAATATCAATGTTGAGAATCTTGTCACCGTCCACAACAACTTAGTTCCTGTCAGAAGTGAGACATAGGAATTGTCGCGCGAGCGGTAGGGCAGCGTGCACTTTCGGGGCTCAAGGCAGCCACCGGAGAGGTTCGAGGCGAGTCATAGCCCCAAGGTCGCATCTGCTATATAACGGGCTAGAGCGCTAGGGAGTCGGTTGGAAACAGGGCCATCCAACTGTCCATCAGGGCTTTGCAACTCTCCGTCAGGGCCTCGCAACTCTCCCTTAGGGCATGGCAACTCTCCATTAGGGCCTTGCAACTTTTCATCAGGGCCTTGTAACTCTCCAGCAGGGCCTTTCAACTCTTCATCAAAGCCGGAGACAAAGCTTCAAGAGGCGCTAGTGTCGCCGGGTACAGCTACATGTTATGCCCTCCCCCAACTTCCGCTAGTAATAATTGGCTAATTTGTGAAAAACAGGAAGGGCTGAAGAAAGCACGAACATCGACTCTGTCTTTTGTAACGTTCGCGCCTGCTTGCGCCTTGCGAACCCACGCAGCAGCCACGCGCGTTTTAAGTATCGTTGTCAATGGTTCGTATTTTAGTTCTCATAAAAAAAGTGATAGAGACACGTTATATGGGAGATGAAAGGCTCTGGGTGGTGATCCAATTCTAGAAGTTGGTAGCTGAATGTGAGAGCCGGGCACGATCGACGCATTTATCACCTACGTGAACAGGCCGTGCTTTGTGATTCTATTGGAGAGTGGCGAACTGTGCTGTGAATAAAAACGTAGATTCGTTCCGAAGACTGTGCTGCGGTCTTGGACTACATTTTCTCCAGTTGAAATGGTGAACTGGCAGATAATGGATCCCCATAAACGCCAATTTAATTTATTATTTGTTTTTTGTAAACTCATTTTAAATGAACTATTGATATTTATATTTCATGTTTATTTCTGACCATAACACTTGTTTTTTTGCAGCCAAACTACCTACATCTCTTACTTTTGTATCCTATTGTCGAGGAATGAAGCCAAAACTCATCTATCAGGCATATATCGCGTGAGGAGGAGGTCTTTATGGCCACACATACAGGAAAATTTATATTATTAAATTTCAATGCGCGCATACATTGGAAGAAAATGACTCAGACACTAGTCACGTGAGATGTGTATTTTACTTCATTAGATACCGAGGAAATTGGAGAAAGTTCAAAAGCAAGTAGACACTTTCAAATTTGCTTGAAAAATTCCAATATTGATTATTTCATTTCTTTGTGTTTTCCTTTTGATTGTGCTATTCCGTTGTGTTCTCCTTTTGATTGTGTTATTCCTTTGTGATTTCTTTTTGATTGTGTTATTCCGAATATTTTCATTTTGCGCGTACCGACTGACTTATCATATTGTGTGCGTCACTGCTGAAGACCCGGTTGACGTCATGCCGCAACAAAGCTGCAGGGAGCAGACCCATTAAATATTTGCTACCGACGAGTTGCGTTTTGGGACAACTGTTTTTTAATATTTTGTGCGTGTAAAGAACTTTTGTTCTGTCTGCATATTCTACTATGTTATTCGAGTGTTCGTGAAGGCTCTTTTGTTAAAATATTTAATTTGTTTTAATATTACATGAGAGTATTTATTTGTTGTTCTTGAGCAGTGTGTGTGCAACTTTTTGGAAAACCATTTTCTGTGGTTTTGTTTAGCAGTTTTTTTTGCTGATGCTGACCACTGTTTTAATGTTTTTAATTAAACCTCACGTGCGACGTTCACAAAGACGTAGATTGCAGAGAGTTCGTAGAAACAAGGACAGGTCTCATTCGCAAGACTTCACCCTGCTAAGGTAAATGAAATCCATTGAACAGAAACAGACGCTTATCAGAAGTTATAATGCTTAAATGTATTTCCTTTTTGCAGAAAGTGATTGGTTGGCTACGGCAACCCCTGTATTCGTTGCTTAGGGTTGAGAAATGAGGGAACATACTCGGAAAGAAAAATAGACGGACGGCAATTCGATTTGACGTGAAACATTTTTCATTTTTATCAGTATGGTGGCATTTGCTAAAAACTTTATGCAATGAAAACACACAGGTTAACTCAGAATAAATGTTACAAACTTTGAGGACATGTAGAGTTTGCAGACGATAACTTTTTCTTCCAATGCTCACGTGGTCAAAAATTTCATGTGACAAAGCAGTATCTAATCTCTTTTGACATTCCGCCCCTCATTGGTAGGCAATTCATTCTGCACTATAGTAGCGCAAGTTTAAAATCCCCACTGATGTCACTGCAGCGCCTCTAACCAGGAGTTCCTAGGTTCGAGTCCTGACGGTGGCAGGATTTTCGACTCTAGCTTTTCAGCTAGGTCGAATTCAGCTGTTGTCTGGAAGAGAATTTTAGCGGCCGGCTGCTCTGATCGGTAGTTTTCCGTGGTTTCTCCGATCAACACCAGGTGAATGCCGGAGCAGTACCCTACCAAACGGGCCACGGACCGCGCGCGATCTTTCCTTCCTCTCCCTTGTCCTATCCTCTCCCCTTACATACACAGACTTACACTAACATGCACTACACTACCACATATTCCGGGAGACCGGTCGGGAGCTTAGAGCTTGTCCCGATTGGGGCGGTGCCCCGTTCGTGGGAGAGTCCTGGTTAGGGGGAAACCCCACTAGTCGACGGTAGGTCGGCGCCGGATCTTGCCATCTAGTGGGGGAAGATCACCGCCATCTCCCGAGGAAAAACATGCACTACACTAACGGGACTATTGACCGAAGCAGTTGACACGCCAGGAAACACGAAAAAATCAATCATTAAAAAAACCCTTTTGGGCGGAGCTTATTTTCGCGGGCTTCCCCCACCGCTTCTACAGTGGCAGATTTCTTGGCCTACTGCGCGGACGCGATACGTCGCCCTCCCCAGCAAGGAGGAGCTATTAGTCATCACTGTCCCTGCTGCCTTCGCTATCCCTTTCGTCGTTGTCGTCGTAAGAGGAACTGTCCCGCAAAGAAACAATAATTTTGTCCACTTCGTTCATGTCTATTTTAATACATTTTGCTTCTATTTTCTTCACGTGTTCACAACACTTCTTCCATGAACATGGGCAATATTCAGAAAATAATAATCGGTATACATTTTCGTTAACTCGCATAGTGGTACCGTCGCTTTGTTTAGCAATGCGTTTCTTAATGTAACCCCAAGCTAATTCAATGGAATTGAGGACGGGATGGTAAGAAGGGAGCTTGATGTTGAGGCAACTTTACCACCTAACGGTGGTCTTATAAACTTATAAGCACAATATTACGCCTCTGAACATCACGCTGCGACACATCACACTGCACAGCACTCAAAGACGAAAGGGATAGGACTGAGAACCAGGGGCGATGCTTCTTATACATATATTCATATACATTCCATACATTTCGTATACATATATGCTTCATATACATACTTTTCTTGAACCTTAATATATAAAGAGTCAGCTTTTGTGCATGACAGCTGAAATTGTTTTGATTTGGGTAGCTGACGTGTACTGCACGTTGGGTCAGACACAACAGTCTGCCTGTGCATTCAGACCTCTCTCCCCTCTCTGGTCTAACGGTTGGCACTCAGTGCGAGTGAGAGAGCGATATGTTCAGGGGAAGTAGCGGTTGATGGTGGGAGTCGCCCTTCCCCGCGCATGCGCATTCGCAGGGAGAATACAAACTTGTTCAAGTATAATGTTGCAGATTCACAAACTGTCCGGAGACTTCTGTAGAAATTTCTCAACTTGACGGGCTTGAGGTTTGATGGTATCCATAGTATCGGTGATGCTCATTCAGAAGCAGTCAAAGCCGAACAATAGGTCAAAAATCTCGATCCCAGTGGACAATTCATGTCATGAGAGTTCATGTACTTGCCTGCGCAGGATAAGTTGCCGATCTATCAGGAAAGCGAAGTCAGAAATAACACTTTTTAAATTCGTTATATCAGATTTCCCACCGTATGGTCATTGTCAATATGTGATCATTATCCACCACTAAATGCAGTAGAATTTTTATAACATTTATTCTGAACCACCAGTATATTATCGCAGACTTAACATACAGTTCACATGTGAGCCCTTTGAGGGGAAACCACTATCGTGTTACTCTGAATATTGGGAAAAATGATTGCTGAATAGTTTGGGACTCATAAGCGAAGATTGCCGATCCGATAGCTGAGATTGCTAAGGCAGTAGTGTCGTTGTGATCTCGGACCGAAGGGTCGCGGGTTCGAGTCCCGCGTAGGGTAAGGCTGTATTCGTGTTCGTCCTTTCACCCATTCAACGATAACTCCAATAGTAGTCGCTAATGACCTACATGTTCATGTGACCTTAAATGAAAGAAAGGAAAAAAGCATAAATTCTTGTGCGGAGTGTCTTCTTTTTTGAATTTTTTAAAACTTTTGTCGTATTCTATGTGTCGTAGCAACTTGATGAGTATTGTCAATAAAGCAAGCGTTGAGTAGACTCGGGAGAACATTCGCTTTTTTAATGAACAGCAAGTGCGCTGCAATTCTGACGACCGGCTGGTGGGTTGAAGTTCTTAAGATTGGGCGCGATCGAAGAGCCGCGCGATCTACAGCGCTATCGTTATTTGCACCCCAATTCGATCAACTCACAAATTTGCGTTTTGCTTCTTTTCTCTCAGAATTATTTTCTTCCGAAATACTTACAAATATCCTCAATGCTTGGACTCCCTTTAAACATAATCCCTTGAACGTTATAGAAGAAGAAAAATCTTTGAGAATCTTCTAATCACAAACAAAGCTACACTACTCAGCAGATTGTTCATATATGTGAGGAGAATACAATGGAGTTTTTTCATTTGAAATGACTAATAATGTTGCTGCTTAAATTCTAATCTGACAAATTATCTAATTAGCGTCTTAAGTTCATTAGCGCAATGTTTATTTAAGTTCATTTATGTAACATTCAAATTGAGTTGATAAATCTGACGTAGTAACGTCTTCGAAGATGAAGTGCAAAGTAATTAACACGAGATGGATAGGATAGGCGAAGATCGCAACGAGTTCACATCGAGGAATAGCAGATAGAAAGAGACAAACTTTTATAAGGCCATTGAGACCCAAGCTTTATAGTTCAGAGTTCTACGGTGTCAATTGCACACTTCTGTTTCACTTCAGTTTCACACGATACCACCTGATTCAGTGGCCTCCAATCTTATGTAGCTTCTAAGCAAACGTAACGTGTTTAATATGTGAACTATCAAAAGAACATAAAAGGTCTGAAATAATATCTTTCAACAAATTATGAACATTAGCAAAAGTGTGATGTACGCGCGCAAGACATGACAGTGACAGTCGCGCGAGAGCTTGCAGGCAGCTGTTTTCACAAGTCATCTTTCTGAGTTCAGTGGAGTAACGCCCGGTTAAACAACCGCCATCTCTAAAGACACAGCGATCTACGAAACATTTCCCTGCGAGCTCCTGTGAAATACTAGTAGCTCACAACCGTCTGTTACTAAACTCCACGAAGTACGTCACACGCAATTTAAACTGTTTTTTGTCTTAAATGAATGTATAAATGATGTGAGATGAGGGAGGGGAGTGACATGGCGCTTACTTATCTACAAAGTACGTCACACGCCATTTTAACTGTTTTGGGGGTTAAATGAATGTATGAAAGGAAAGAACTGGGGAAGGGAAGGTCCATGGCGCTTGCTTTTCCACAAAGTACGTCACACGCCGTTTTTGACTGTTTTTAGCGTTAAATGAATGTTTTATACGTACGAGATGAGGGAGGGGAGCGTCATGTCGCTTACTACTCCACAAAGTACGTCAGACACCATTTTTAACAGTTTTTGGCGCTAAATTAATGTATAAAATGTACGAGATGGGGGAGGGGAGCGTCATGTTGCTTACTTTTCCACAAAGAACGTCATACGCTATTTTAACTGTTTCTGGCGTTGAATGAATGGCCAAAGGTACGGCGAGGCGGCGGCGGCGGGCGGCGGGGCGAGTGCGCAGGCGCGCGGCGACTCGTGCGCATGCGCGGTGGGGCCGGCGCTGTCGTGGATGCACGAGTCGCTGCGCGCGATGGAGATGAAGATGGAGAGGACGGACGACTTCGTGCGCGGGGTGGCCCTCCGGCTCAAGGGGCAGGGCGCGCTCATCCAGAAGCTGGAGAGGCGCATGCACCTGCTGGAGCACAAGGAGAACCCGGCCCCGCCCCTGGCCCCGCCCCCGCCGCTTCTGCCCTGGCCGCCCGCCGGCCCCGTCCACGCGCAAGCACCCGCCGGCCTCGGCTCCTGGGGCAGAGAGCGCGAGCTGATGGTAAATCAAGAGTTAAGTGGCTAAATTGAGTCAGACAGAGAGAGAGAGAGAGAGAGAGAGAGAGAGAGAGAGAGAGAGAGAGAGAGAGAGAGAGAGAGAGAGAGGCAAAAATACTCATGGGGTATTTCGGAATTAAAAAAAAAATATGTCGACATAATATATTAGGCAGAAAGGAAAAATACGAAGAAAAATAAACAGAAATGTGACATTGGGGTCGTAAGGCGTCATTAAGCAAGAAAGACAAATTCGAGTAGATATTTAAAATATTTAAAAAAAATAATAAGTCTCTGGAATGGCTCATGAGCAGCGTACTAGCTTCCCGTACTGTGGTCCGCAGGGTCGATTCCCAGTCGAGGCAAAAATATAGTTGTAGCTTTCCTTTAAAATCGTCCCAGTTTTGTAGCTGTGTGATGAGAAAAAGCTCAAGCAGGCGGATCTTCGTAATTACGGTGAAGAGAATCCGTCATGTTCGCCTCATGTCGCTCTTATCCCTATGCATGGGAATTTCACTAGGCCCAGGCTAGGTAAGGGGGACACCAGTATCTAGCCGGTGAAGTCGGACTACCGACCCAATAACGGCAAATACATTGATACAAAAAATATATATTTAACAAAAGCGACATTGTTAGTATAGACGAGGGAATTCCGATTCCTTAGTTACAAGAGATAAACGGGCATCGGACTCGGACAGTAACAATGAAATCATGAGAACAGCAACAACAAGCCGGGTTGATAAATGAACATTTTATGTCAGAATTTGTCTCGGTCTGGTAGAGTTAGAACGTGTGGTCGTGACTGACAGAAAAAAAATATTCAAACAATTTTAAGATATGTCGTGATCTGATATAGATCATATCCGCGAGCTGTACAAAGTTAACAGTAAAAAACGCAACGTAATTTTAGATGCGAAATTGAGTTTCGAAAGACGGTTGGTGAAAAAACGTGTGCTGACACGAAATTGGTGTGAATCTTTAAGAAATGGTGAAATGGACGACACTTAATGGACAAATGATTCTTCTCATCGCGCAGAAAGTTGTGTTTTCTCAACAACAGAAAAGTTTAATAATTAAGTATACAAATACTTTGCAGTATTGAATTGTTCAAGGCCAAGAAAATGTCATAGTCAATAATTTAGATTCAGAGAGAAATATTATAAAAAGAATTAAGTATTAAGAAGTAAGTATTAAGAACTAAGTAATTTTCTCAAGAAATTTACTAGGACTCGAAACAATTAGTTCCCATCATACGTCCGTCGCTCATAAATATTCACCTCCAAATGTTCCTCTTCCTTCCGCCTTTTTCCAGCCTTCTACCCGCGAAACTCAAACATCACATTCTAAAGAGAACACCATACATCGCTTTCTCGTCGACTGCCTACGTCATACGCGTGGTTCTCTTGAGTACGTAGAATGTTGGGTGTACAGTTCTCTGCACCTTTAAAGTAATTTTCGTTTTATACTAAGTTTTCGTTAACTTGAAATTTTTATAAGCCGCAAGTCTTTTAAATTTAGAAGGTACTTTGAGATGTTAGGTTTGAGTTGGTCCAGCCACTTAATTATTTAGTCATTTGGTCACTTAGCTATTTAACCGTTTGGCCATTTAGGGATTTACCAAATTAATAATTTATTCATTTAGTCATTTTTCCATTTAGGTATTTAGCCATTGAGGCAATTAGCTATTTAGCCATATAGCTATTTAGCTATTAGACCATTTTGTCATTTAGCCATTAAACCACTTAGTAATTTAATTATTGAGCCATTTCGTTCTTTATCTACAAGTATTTGGCCGTTGAGTCAGTAGGCCTTTAATCATTTCGCCATTAGCCCCTTACAAAGCGCTGTTGTCTTGGGTTGGCGTGCGCGCGCAGCGCGGCCCGCACCGCACGGCGTCGTGCCCGCGCACGTCGCGCCAGCCGTCTCCGCCGCCGGCGCCGTCTCCGCCGCCGCGCCGCCAGCAGTCGGTGCGGTCGGTGTCGTGCGCGGCGTCGGCGTCGTCGGCGCCGCACCCGCCCGCGTGCTTCGCCGAGCGCCTGGCCGCGCTGGGCAAGAACCTGCTCGCGGAAGCACTGGAGGGCAACGCGCGCGGCGTGCGACGGCTGCTCGACGCCGGCGCGGACCCCAACTTCGTGGGCGCCGGACGCTGGACGGCCCTGCACAGGTCTCGCACACGGAGGGACAGACGGAGACAGAGGGAGGAGGGAGAATGCTATACTTCCGGAACTAGAGTTTGGTTTGCGAATCTTGCCTTTAAAAATGCCTTTTATTCATACCTATCCAGACATTGGCAAATGTGGCCAAGTTTAAAATTTTGAAGAATTTGAATGAGGCGCATAAATTGTACAGCCCTCAAATGATTACCAGCGCAAGCTTCGATTTTGCAATGGAAAAAGTCGGGCATTAGAATAGGATTATAAGGCCTTGGATATACCAGCCAATGGTTTCATCACCGGATGTCCAGACCGAATTCAAAATTATCATTACCACGGTCCTTCTAACTCAGACGAAGCGGGTCGTACATCAGAAGAAATTCGCACGGGGCACCGACTTGGGAAGCGTGGAGCATCAACTGATGGCACTGCTGTGCCTCTTTTCGGGGGATCCTAGGGTTCAACTTCCGACAGTGGAAAGATTTTGAACACTAGCTAGAGGATGTAGCTATCTCGAGAGAATTCTAGCATCTCACAGTTCTGATCGGTAGGTTTCCGTGGTTTCTTCGATTAACACGAAATCCAGGAAAAGTGCTCTAACTAGAGAGTCACGAACCGCGCGCAGTCTTTCCTTCCTCTTCCTTCTTCTATCCTCTCCCCTTACTGACACATAATTACACTTACATCCATTACACTACGGGTTTAGAGCTTGTCCCGGCAAGGGCGGTGCACCGCTGGTCCGAGTTATCTTGTTGGTGAAAACCCCACAAACTGATGGCTATGTCAACATCGGATCTCACCATCTACCTCTGCCCGGGGAGTCCTAGGCCCGAGTCCCGACAGTGGCAAGACTCTCGACTGTAGCTTGTCAGCTAGGTCGAATTCAGTCACTGTCTGGAGGAGAATTCTAGAGATCTTTCCTCTTCCTAGCCTATCCTCACCCCTACACATCCACTTACACTAACATGCACCGTATTACCACCCATACCGGGAGACCGGTCGGGGACTTAGAACTTGCCCCTGCTGGAGCGGTGCTCTGCAGGTGAGGGACCTGGTTGAGGGAAACCCATCTAGCTGGCGGTAGGTCGGCGCCGGATCTCGCCATCCACCAAGAATGGATCGCCGCAATCTCCCGCGCTAAAATACATACACAACTCTTACGGGACTAACGTCCACAGCAGTTGTCACGCCCGGAAACACGAATCAATCCATCAATCATTGAACGGCACAGGGCGGCCATCAAGTCGCACGCGGAGGTGATGGAGCTGCTGCTGAGCAGGGGCGCCAACGTGAACGCGCGCAACTGCCACGGCTCCACGCCGCTGCACATCGCCGCGGACAGCGAGGTGACGGGGCGCTGCGTGGAGCTGCTGGTGCAGAAGGGCGCCGACCTGGGCATCCGCAACCGCTTCGGCCGCTCCCCGCTGCACTACGCCGCGGAGCGCGGCAACCTGCAGGTGAGCGTGCGCGGCGCGCCGGGGACAAACAGGCAACGAAGTAGAGACAGAACGAGAGCGAGAGAGAAAGACAGAGGTACAGAGAGGCAGATGGACAGGGACAGAGAGAGAAGCAGAGAGAGATGTAGAGCGAGAGGCAGAGAGAGAGGGGGGGGGAGTTAGGTTGGTTGGTTCGTTGTTAGTGATTCCGGGTAAGACAACTACTGAGATCATTAGTCCCGTAAGTGTAGTGCATGTTTTTAATGGGAGTTGGCTGTGATCTTCCCTCGCTGGATGGTGAGATCAGACGCCGACCTATCCGTCGGCTTTCTGGACTCCCGACATGTGTGGTTATGGATCGGTATCCCGACATGTGTAGTTGTGTAGTGTATGTTAGTGTAAGTAAAGAGATAATCAGAGATATGGGGAGAGTCAGGGGAGAGGGAGTTGGAGCGAAAGTGCTTTAGGACATTTGCCGTTGTCTCTGGAACGTCGATGGCCGGGAGCTCCTGGGATTCGAACCTTGACTCTGTTGGGTTTTCGTCAGTATCTTCACACTAGTAAGGTCGAATTCAACGTCTGTGCAGAGGAGAATACTGCGCCCGGTCGCACTGATCGGGAGTTTACCGTAGTTTCCTCGATCAACACCAGATGAATGTCGCAGCAGTACTCTATTGGAGGCATGGTTCACGCACGATATTACCTCCCTCATCGTTGATCTACCCTCTCCCCTTATTCACATGCACACACACATATACTTTACATACCACACATGTCGGGAGACCATTCGTGAGCTTAGAGCTTGTCCGGGCTATAACATGGACCTGAACTAATGGGAAGAATGACGAAAGTAGTCGACGTTTCTGGGAACGCTAAATACTCCCCCACAAAGTTTGTCGTTTTTCCTAATTAGACTCCAATCGATTTACCTTCATGTATTTTTAAAATTTTCTTTATTCTAGAATGTGGTGAGAGTATAACATTGTGCAATATGTGTCGTCACTTGTTAGAAGCGGGAATTTTCAGATGATGATGATGATGATGATGATGATGCGAAGAGGTTCTGAAGTTAGGTCTTTGTAAAGATTTGTGTTGATTTACTCCGTTTTAAACGTAATGGCACTTCAAGGTCACGAGCTGTAAGGAGAGGAGGATGATGTCATTCAATTGGGAGCTCAAATACCAAAATCTAGTTGAATGAGGCGTTGCCGGCGCCGACGCTTAAACTATTTTAAAAGTATTTTCATGGGTTGAACATTTCTTTCAGTCTTAATTTCTTTCATACGAAGCTTTGTTCAAATATGTTCTTACAGTATCTGGCATTGGGCTTACCAATGAATCGTAGTACTGGAGTTTATCATCGCCACCTACATAGATCTATTTAATTCCCGGCTTACTCACATTTGCCAGCGGCAAAATACATAAAAAATTGTTTTTTTAAAATTTCTTTAAATCTTGTGGTCGGATAGAAAAACATAATATCAGTTCCCCAACAGGAGACGGAGGCGCATCGAATGACACCTCGTATGTCTGGGTTGGTGGATGGGAAGTGGTGTGGCCGTGAGTGACGGAACCGCACATCCGCACACTCGAGGAGACACTCAAATACTACACAGGGATTAAAGTCGTAACGAAGCTCCAGATTGTATGACAGTGCCCCCTCTCCACCCAGCTCGTGTCCTTGAAATGCCTCTACGCTTAAATCGGAGTATATGTTCCAAGGGGCGTTGGGAATACCTTGTTTTGCAAGACTTGAATTTGGTGGATTGCCCGTGTGGGTGCGCAGGTGGCGTTCACGCTGGCGGCGGCCGGCGCCAGCCTCACTGCCAAGGACGACAAGGGGCGCACGCCGCTGGACCTGGCCAAGGCCGCCCGCGTGCGCCGCCTGCTGCGCTCCTGTTCGCGCCTGCGCAGGGAGGGCAAGCTGGGCCCCCGCCTCGCCTCGGCCCACGCCAGCCCCTAGAGCACCCCCGCGCTCCGCCGCCTTTTATGCTTCAACGTAATGCTACATAAATAAATGAAGATTTGGTGCGAAAGTGGTCATGGAAAAATGTTTTTATTTTGTACTGATACGTTATAGCGTGTTAATGCCTCTGATACGGCGTGCACTGCATAACTAACCCGGATCGAGAGGCTCGTAGTTAACCCTGGATTCACAAGGCTCATTGCAACGAATACTAACTACAAGGCAGGGTCACAGCTGACGCCGTCCTCTCTTCAGTATTCTTTCTTTTTTCAGATTTAATATTGAACAATGAACGATGAACTCTCTGTTTTAGGGACAAGAAATTTATTTATTTATTATTTGTCATTCCATAAACTGTAGAATAAACTATGTATACTAGATCAACTTGCAAACAAAGCGAGTATTCCGTACACATAAACCTATGTGATATAATATTTGGTGTTGTTAGGATACAAAATAACTTCACAAAAAACAGTTGAAAGCTTGACACAAAATTACAAACTAAAAAAAAATATTAGAAAATTATGAATATACCTAATCCGACTTTCGAACTGCAAATAAATTTTGGCATAAAACTGCAAAGAGCAAAGCATAAATAAAACTCAATATTCGACGCTATTCTTACAAATGGGTAACTTATTGACATTCTAGCAGAAAATAAATGAAAACCATCAGCGAAAGCATACCCACAAGTGAGATAAAAATCTGTGACATTAATTGCAAGATATTGCAAGACATTAATTGGGGTCAAATATAACCCCAATTACGTTTTATTTTATATTACCAGTTGTAGAATGACGTGAGGAGAAAAAATACACAAGTAGACTGTCGTAGCGGAAGCAGGATGACTGGAACGTAAGATACAATGACTAGTTCGCAGCGCTATTCAAGGCTGCAAATTTTTAAACGTGATAACTTTACACTGGGGTCACAGGTGACCCCAGCCTTGTGATTCCAGGGTTAAGAGGGAAATATGACAACTGTTGAATGTTGGTATATGTTCTCTTAAGGAGGGAATTATGAAAGGGAATTATGGGAGAGAATTATGAAAAGACAAGCTGAGTCAAGTTAACATCTAGGTAATTAGTAAATAAGTAAATATGAATCAATAAAATTAGGTAAAAATAAAATCATGTATGTACTACGGGCGTTAACTCGTTCTAATGATCTCGGGCGACAAAAAGCCCTCGGGCAAAAGGTTCTCGACCTTTTGTCGCCCGAGATCAATAGAACCTTTAAAATGTCGTTAGTGCATAAATAGTTATTTTATTACTGTATTCATTGGCGGCTCATACACGTTTCTTAAGTGAAGCAAAGAAAAAAAATAATTTCAAAAACTACTTCAAATAAAGCCCCTCAGGAGGTGTTCGGTCCCACACGCAAAAGTGGAGATAGGGAGGTATGAATAGATGTTTATTCGCCTAACATTCCCACGCGCCGGGCGGCAGCCCCGCACGGCGCGGCGTGGAATTTCCCATGCCCGAGCCGGCTACGCCGCGCGCCCCAGAAAGTTCTAGAACATTTCAAAAACCCAGAGAGCTAATTGGTCAGTTCAAATCCCCCCTCTTCGCGAACCCCTAACCGCAGAAAATTCAGTCGCTGAGAGGCAGCTTCGCAAGCAACATGTGTTCGGGCTCCGTGTTCAAAGTTCACGTAAAACTTAAATTCTCATACAGAGAATAATATTCTGTATATTCATATTATATCATAGTGAAAGACCATATTGTTTAATTTGTTGTAATCAGTCGCTAACAAGCAGCCACCAGAAAAAATGCGTTTGTTGCTCCGTGATCAAAGTCACGTAAGTTTGTATTCTCACATTGAGAATAATTTCAAGGTTTATTTCAGCATTGTGTATAAATGCTATTGCAGCATTGCGTATAAATATTCAATCTATTTTATACGAAGTCGCAAATAAGCTGCCAGGCGAGCACATGCGCTCGGACTTCGTAATCAAAGATGTAAAGTTATTTGTATTCTCACATTGAGAATAGTCATTCAGTCAGTGTATTTTAGCATAGTGAAGAGCTAAACTGTTAATTTCTGTGAAAACATTAAGAGTGTTTGTTTGCTAATTGCACAAACTGTATTGTGAAGAACTAATGTGATAACCTAAAGATCATTAAGGATCATTGTGCAAGGTGAGACCTTGTGTTTCTATGACAACCCACGTCATTATAGGGTTCGTAATGAGCATCGAATGGGACTGAGCGGAGTGCCTGCCAATATTCAACACTTAATATGGTACAGTTCACTAAAAGCACAGGCAACCGCCCCGTCCAGGAGGCTCATGGTCAGCATACTAGCTTACTCTGGTGCTATCCTGTGTTCGAGTTCCGGTCGAAGGAAAAATAGGACTGTAGCTTTCAATTAGAATTGTTTCAGTTGCTTTACCTGCATGACGAAACAAAAAGTCAGATACCGGAGTATCTAGAAACATCGTCTTCTAGAGGACCCACCGGAGGAAGAGCTAGTTTTGTTCTCAATTGCTACAGATCTATTTGTGGTTGAACATTATAGCAAATAAATAAATAAACGTTTGGTCCCAAAATTGGAAAAAAATGTTTTTTGTTACTGTATTCAGGGGCGGCTCATGCAATTTTCTTAAGGAAATTGTTACAAAAAGACTTCAAATGAAGCCCCTCATGTGCCTCATGGTCAGCGTACTAGCTAGTCAGGGCCTAAATCTTTGGAGCACCACGCCTGGCAATAACGAGTTAATCCGACCCTAATATGGAAAAAACATGTTTCAAATGTAAAATACATCGAATTACACAGTTCACTCACAATAATGTGACCACCCATCAAAATCCCGGATATCCCCCTTTTGCAGTGCTGACACCTGTGAGACCTGCAGGAAGAGAGTCAGTCAGGTTCAGAATCTGGAACCGGCCTGGACCCGTTCGGCGATTGCTGCAGGGTGTTTGCGTTCAGACGTTTCACGCCAGACACCTCACATACCGGGAGACCAGTCAGTGGCTTAATGCTTGTGAGACGCCGCTTCACTGGGAGAGATACCTGGAGGTGTCTGCAAGTCAACGTGTAGGTCGGCGTCGGATCTCAGCATCCAGCGTGAAACATTGCCACTTCCCGAAATAAAAACTTTTTTATATACCAGCATTATAAACGACCTTTTCTTTTCATAATAGGGCTTTTTACGCGCAAATGATGACGTATTAGATTTTATGGCACGAATGATTGGGTCATCACTCATTCAGCCAATTGCAGTGAGAGAATCGTAGGGAGGTAGAGATAAACGGAACAGCCAACCACCATTTTCTCGCACAGATGCCAAGTACCTGAGACGTCACAAGAAAATTGTTTCGCAAAATTAAGTTTCATTCTCTTATAAATTAATAATGCTGTTATACAAAAATTAGCGTATGCGATTCTTATGCAATTTTTAATGTAGCTTTACCGCATTCGTACAAATTGGAAAATTTGCTCATAACGTCGCTCATTTTCCGAACATGTACTCGTGCAATAAAGCTTAAGCTTAATATTATAAACTAATTGCATAAGCTACTATTACCACACTAACTTACTGACAATAGCTGTTGACGTCCCCAGAAACAAATTCGCAGATGCTCAAATGTTGTGCACAGTGATCGATTGCTCTGCGCGACGGCTGTGAAAGAAATCCGTATTTACGTGCGTCGACAACCGGTTTCCCGAAAGTAATCTAGAATCCTCTGATCTACAAACATTTAATTGCGACAACACGCGCTGACACCCGCCTAATGTAATATTAACGCCCAAAATTCTAGTATCGTGAGTAAAACTGATATATCCGCGGAGTTTTTTAATTTTTGTTAATGGTTATGTACATTTTTTTGGAAATTAGTTGAAATAAAGAGCCTCGCTGAGGCAATAGTACTGAAGTGAGTGAAATTCATGGGGGAACAGGTTTCAATCCTGTGTAAGTATGGGCGTTTTCACGCTTGTATAGTGGCATGATTGGCTTTCCCTCCCTTCATGCATCATATTTTCTGCCATATCCTGCCATTTCTTGCCAGTTAGGGAGGCAAGAAACTTTCGTGCGAGGCAAGTACTCGTTATATGTGTTATGCACCCAACTCGATCTCTCTTTTGTGTTTGTGGTATGAGGCACATTCCCTGCGCCTCATGAATCACCTACACATACACTAATCCTTCTTTTGTGGAAATAAATACCAGGTGTTATTATTGTTGTGAGTTTTATTAATACTTACGATACAACAACGCCTCTCATTTATTTCTATAATTATAGCAATGTCAAACATCACACCTTTTCCTACCACTTCCCTACATTCATGCCCTAATTGGCAGCTGCACTTGAGACATATGTGCCATCTATGTGAGTGAATCAGGAAACGGTTCCCTACACCTGTAATAACGGTACAAGCTCGAAGATGTACCCAAAGGCAACTTCGGGCATAATTGTAAGGGCGGGGGCGGAGGTGGTGCAGAGCAGGGATTCTTCGCAGTGCACACGACGTGACTCCAGAGCGACGTCAGGAGTGTCTGTTATGTCCCTCAGGCGCCGATAGATAGCATACAGAAAGAAGCCCGGACAAAGTAGAAGGCAGCTCCGATCGAATAGAAGAGGGATATCTGATCTAATTTGAACTGAAATTAATTTGAAACTTATAATAGAAATATATCACAGCAAAGTACTAAATCTGGTGGAGAAGATATTCGCATAAGAAATCATATATTTTCCTAATGTTCCATATCCTTTGCGGACAAATTTATTTATTTCCATTTTTGCAAAGTTTTGCCTAAAATAGCGCAAATATTTTTATTTTCTCTGTTATTGTCTCAGTTAGTAGTAATTTCAAACATAAACTTCCTGAAAGCTTCAAATAGACTTAAAAACAACTTATGGTCTGATGAACTGGATAAAAGCTACTTTTGGAAAATTTATAATTCCGTAAATTTTAGCAATATTTTACAACATATTTAATATTTGATTTTTCAATTTAGCTTCTAGATGAACAGCACAGAACGACTTAACCTGCAACTGGCACTATAATGTAGGGAGGAAAAGTAATGTAATTATCTCAACAATATGATTTCGAATATTCGGACTTGGGTTAAAGATGTTTCAGTGGCTCAGCATGTGGCTTAGTGCTTCGACTGATGTCATTGCGATGCTTCTGGTCGGGAGGTTGCAATGCGCCTGGTTGGAGGCCTGACGGCGGCAAGATTTTCGACATTGGCTTGTCAGCTAGGTCGGATTCAGACGCTGTCCGCAAGAGAATTCTAGCGGCCGGCTGCTCTGATGGGTCATTTTCCGTGGTTTCTCTGATCAATATCAGGCGAATGACGGAGCAGTACCCTAACAAACGGGCCACTGACCGCGCGCCATCTTTCCTTTCTCTTCCTAACACATACACTAGCATGCACTACTTTACCACACAAGCCGGGAGACCGGTAGGGGGATTGTCCCAGCTGGGGTGGTGCCTCGCTGGGAGATACGTGTTTGAAGAAAACCCCGTTAGTCGACGGCAGGTCGGCGCCGGATCTCGTCATCCATCGGGGAAGAGCACCGCCACCTCCAGATGAAAAAACATGCCATTTCGGGACTAATAACCTCAGTAGTTCACGCGCTCGGAATCACTAACAACCAACCAACCAGCTGTAACTTCGCGCACACAGGGTTACGATCTGCTAGTGTTGTTCTAAAAATGGTAAATATTGGTTCATGGGGCGAGGAATTCACACAATTTTGCATCCGAAAATGCAGATGTCCTATTGAATGGATTTGTCTAACATATCTCTATTAACTGACGTCAGATTTAGAGCTGAATCGTGGTAAATACGTCCAGCAAAAGATCTAGTTGTGTTTCAGAGATCTATTACTTAGGGGTACTTTGTATGAAGTACTTGTGTCATTTTCAAAGTTTTATGGAGAATAGTTGCTATTGCTTTCTTTTAAATTTTCCACTCAAATAAATTAAGTACATTTACAAAAATGGTGTATGTCATTTTTAATTTCTCGCTACTGCTTACGCAGTATAGAGAAAGTACTGTAATGCTGCTGAAAATGGCAAATTTTCCACACAATAGCTCTTATAGCCGGATCCTAGTAACCAAAATTTGGATATATCGTTTTCCGATACATAGTATATGTAATAAAATACTTCCTCTAACCCGTTGAGTAGTCATAATCCATGTTTTGTGGGTCCTTGATACAGAAAAATTGATTGACGGCAAAACGTCTGTCTGCCCGTCTGTCACCAATGCTAGTGCCTAAACCTTTCTGCTGATTTTCTCCGAAATTGATATTCTCCTATGGATCTGGTTGACGTCGCGGATCCTTTAATTTCAAACCAATATTTTAATGTTGGGGGCACTTTAAATGAAGCCCCTGGAACATTTTCAAAAAACTTAGTCGACATTTTTTATTATTTTTTTGTTGGATAGCGCAATGACCGCTTAAGAGTATGGAGCAGTTTTCATTTTCGTTGAAATTCCAGATTTTTGGAAAATTCAATTTGTCCTTCAGCGACTTCCCACTACTTAACGATTAGAGATGAGATTTTTTCTTCATGAAATCTGTTCTTTAAAGACAGATTTTGAAGTAAGATCATGTACAATTTTTCGAAAATTTGAGTACTTTTCGCGTAATTTTGCCTGGAATTCTTAACAATTTGATATCTTGAATTTAGTGGTTTGATAAAATCCCATTTTACATTTTATTTGCTGACTGCTTCTGTTTACTCGAAATTATACTTTAATCTCAGTACCTACTGCTCGTGCGGAAGATATAGCCCGAGAACACACGAGTCTCAGTAGATTCACAATATTGATACGTGCACTTGTGGTAGACAACTTCAGAGTAAACTATTCATTAGTGTTGATTTGATTATAACCTTGATTTTAAATCAACCTCATTTTATAGATACTATGGTTTTATTCTTAATTGCGTTTATCAAAATTTGAGTTTTTTAGATAGAGATAGAAATAGAGAGAGACAGAGATAGAGGTAGAGTTAGAGAGAGAGATAGAGAGAGAGATAGCGAGAGAGAGCTAAAGATAGATAGATAGATAGATAGATAGATAGATAGATAGATAGATAGATAGATAGATAGATAGATAGATAGATAGATAGATAGATAGATAGAGAGAGAGAGAGAGAGAGAGAGAGAGAGAGAGAGAGAGAGAGAGAGAGAGAGAGAGAGAGAGAGAGAGAGAGAGATGATTCTAAAATCATTTAAATCGGTCGAACCCTATAGAATGCGTTAACTGTCAATCATTATTTTCATTTATATAGTAGTTAAGGAGCTAACATCTGCTATCTTCTTTGACGGCTTTTGTTGCACACTGATGTTATTTTTTGTATTTGTTACAGAATAATTGCAACTAGTATTTTGATTTTAATATAAAGAAAACTATTAAGTATAATGTGTTCTATAGATCCCCTTTTGCGCATATCCATGAATGGTTGCATGTATCAGTCTGGAGGAATATATAATAGGAAGTGAAACTCTTGCTGTTTGAGAAAATTAACTAGAGGATGCGCCATGTGGCGGCATCTATTTTAAGGTTTAGGCGTAATTTCAAACGCTACTGCGTAATTTGCTCGTCAGGAAGCGGTGCGAGCTTGCGAAACCTCTGCGATTCATTTCATTCTCGAATTTCATTTCTTCCAGTTGGAGAGTGTTGCACATGGTAACGTGCTTGTTTGTGACATTTCGTTTGAGAGCGATGTTTGGTGGTGTACTTTGTTATCAAGTGTTGCAGATCACGATGACGAAATATTGAGCTACAGGATTCGCCGATTCGCTATTAGGTAGGATAAAGAAAAGTTTCGTCACATTTCCCTCTGGACCGGGAAGATGAGTGAAATATTTCAAGTTATGATAATGAGTTACAGTAGTGTAATTGGATCTAAACTGCTGCCTGTTGCATTTGAATGTTTTATCAATCTCATAAATAATTGCATTTGCCAGCCCTACAGCTCAATAGAAACAACAAATTAGTTTATTGTTATCATAAATATTGAGGTATAGTTCGTAACTTGATTCATTTCCTTCAGGTATGATGCTATTTCGTACATTTGAGACAACTTAAGAGCTTTTCAAGTCATTGGTTTATGAAAGTAATGCGCAAAAGAGTAACGCTTGTAATATATAATGACTGAGAAATTTGGGTGTATTATTTCTGCATTAGATTTTTCAAATATGTTTTCATTACAGGTGCTAAGTGACTCCGGTTCTGCAACCTGAAGTATAGAATTCGATCAGCTGGAGACGTCAGACAAGAAAAGATCTAAATTGCATGAAAATACCCTTGAGTAAGATAGTTTTCAGGAATACCACTGATTCGTAAATAAATAGGCAAAACAATTGTAGTATTCTAAGCTTAATAAACGTTTCTTTTATACAAAAATTGTCACTAACTTACCACAAAAAATGTGTACTCATTTGCAATCCTTATTGAATTGAAGTCTATAAATCTTGCCCATGAATTGTATTTATTTGAAGGAAAATGTGATGAATTAGAAAAAAGAACATGCGTTTTAAACAAACGAATTATTATCATATTAAGATATGTATCTTTTGCGAACTAAACTGCAGATCTGAAACATGATAAAGAACCGTGAGGTCCAAATGTCATGTTGCTATATGAATAAATATAATATTAGAATCCCCTATCTTCAATCTTGAGGAAGAAATTCCAGTACTTTTGTAATTATTTTAATGGTGGTGCCAAAACAATGGGTTTTGTAGGCCTATGTAATTCAATTATTACAAATTTAGAAACCACATCCTATCAGGTTTAATACAATTTTTTAAAAATATATATTTGAGCTATGAAATCCATACAAATTCCACGCACTTGGTTTGTGGTACTTACGTAAATGTAAAAGGTCTGATTAAATAACCATTTTTTGAAATATTCAACGTAGATTAACACAAAGAACAGACTTGCTAGTGGATTGCATTTTCCTTGCAAGTAAATTGTGATGAATGCTATGTTTGTTGACATAACTCAATTGATAGAGATATCTGGATAACGGAAGGCACTGGGATCGCATCCAAGAGGCATAAAATATTTGCACTTTAGGACAATCTATTTTTAGTATGATTAGTTGGAGTATTAGTAGTTTTACAGAAATGACAAAGAATGTTTCTAAAATCAAAGTACATCTGCAGGTCCAACGTGCAGTTCATTTTATTATGTTGGTATAAAATCATATAAGCCAATTCTACAACATAAAAATAGATGAATGTTTTCTATTGTAACTAAAAAAGTTGGAGATATGACTGTAGTAACACAGATACGTATATTTGTATTTCAAGAGTTGTTTCAATAATATAATGTGTGTGCAATTCACCGTAATGTAATGTCTGAAATATCTGATAATTCTTCTGTACCTGTGTTGTATTGCTCTATAATTAAGTAAAATTGTTTTCAAAATATATTTTATGAATACTACACACAAAAACCTTTGGTTTTTTATAATTTCCAACCGATTCTTTCCAACCCAAATTCTTTTATATCTAAATAAGCGCACAATTAACTGAATACGTGTTGTTGTGGAAGGTTATTATCTACATTGGTTGTCCAAATAGTATTTGAGTACTGTGCACCTGACCCAGGTGCTTCAACACTCAAGAAGTACCCATTCTCGCCACAGAGTGCAGTGTTCACGATTAACTCCTGAACCGTATTGTAGATGGTGCCACACGAGTTTCCCCTCCTGTTCCGTATTCCTCCATGGTATCAGCCTCTGGCTGAAACTGATGCTATTAGCAACAATCCGACTGTTTCTCTGTATGCAGTCAATTTTAGTTCAGGTACACTACAATAGAGGTAGCCCAAATCGGCAACAAAATTTCTTATTCCGTGACATTGGCAACAGCTATGACCATTTCGTGGAAAGAGTACTTTTTTGTTTCATGATATAAATATTAAAAATTAGTTGTAGAAGTATGGAATTAGAACCTCACATAAAAGTATTTTGGGAACGCTCCCTCTGAGCGATGGCTGATAATTCTGAAAACTCCAGCAAAATTTCCGTTATTTATTGATTCAAAAGGAAAGTGCGCCATGTCACTAGCAGCACTGGATAGTGGAAGAATAAGGATATGTTAAAGGACATTACAATGTTTTCGTCTACCTAGTGAAAAAATGAATTTGGACAAGGATTTACAAAACAATATTAAGTTGAAGGTATGCGTCTGAAGTGCTATAATTTTAAATGAGTTTATATTTAAAATTATGTAGTGTTCGCCAGTTTAACGCTTGTTTACACTGTCTCAAGCAAATTTTCCAAAAGTTTAGGTTAGCTTCAACTAACTCCAAAATCAAATTAAATTTAGCAAGTAACCCTTGCTTTATACATTTTCCCGAAATATTTTCCCCAATGGGTGAATAAATATGCAAATAATAAATACTGTCAAATGAACAGTAGCGCAACAATAATTTTTCTTGGGGAAGAGGGCTATAAGTGAAGTGTCCCACAGAGTTGTTTTGAAAGGTTGTAATGAAGTTAGCCTATTTCTCAATTCGAATGTAATTGTATTAGTTAATTTATCTAAGTACTTTTGGGCACATTTCTTCATAGTGGGGAAATTTCACAGATCTTCATTTAGAGATATTGAATTTAAAGTTGAATAATTATAAAAATAGGGGATACAATTAAACAATTGTATATTTTTATCTTTTATAAAATATTTACTTATTTACCTGAAGGTGAGATCATTAAGAAAACTGTGCGTCTTGCGGTGTATAAGGGATTAAAAGGTTGTCCCACAATAAAAATAAGTTTGGCCACGCTCAATCGCTGGATGCTATTCTACGAAAAATTGTAAGTGATAACAATATCGATATCTTAAAACAGACTAAATATTAATTTAATGATACTGTTTTAAATATACACATGCGTCACATTTAGTTTTTTATCTGCTTTTTATTGTCCGGATAGTATCAACTGATCAGTGAATCATGCAAGATGAATGCTTGGAATGAATGAAAATAAATTAAGATATCTTTAATGTTTTTCTATTAACTTTTTTGTGGATTTATAAGGGGGCATTTAAAATTTTGAACTCCTTAGATCTTCGTCTTCCTCTGTTAATCTGAAAGTTTTACCGCATAAAAACCAATGTGTATTTAAAGGTTCCTTGGATATCATAATAAAAGGGTCGGTTTCATAAATATAATCCATCTAATTTTGAGCCAGTTACAAGTACATTCACTTCGTTTTGTTAAATAATTCATTTTTATTATAAACTTTTGAAGATATTTTAATGCAAATAAGTCGAAATTTTTCATTTCCGTTTAGAATGTAAAATGTGGGAATATATTACTAGTTTTCCTGTAGTTATAGAAAAAATGTGTATCAAGATCCATATCATCGCTACTGCCGCTAGAAAAATATCGCGAAAATCATCCCGCGAAAACCATCCAGACGCGAGAACACCACTTGACCGCTTCTCTGGAATTGAGCCACTATCAAAATAAACTTATTGAATTCTCCAGTGATTCACTTCTATTGCTATGTGATACGTTGCCCACAGATAGAACATGAAGCTTTACCTCTTTCAGAAAAAATTAAAAAGTGAAAATGTAGCAAACATTTCTGCAAATAAGTGTTGTCCCATGCAACGACCATGGCATACTGTTTCCCGAACAGTTAGCCATGCGATCTTGTTAAGTGTTCCCGTCATTTTCTTTGTCTATTTACGAAGCAGTCGCATCTCACTTTTAAGGATACTGTCCTTACGTGCTTTGACGAGCCACACCTCGCATTTTGGATGTTTTCTAGCAATGACTGTGAACCACATCTTTTATCTATAGATTAGGGTCTCCAGATCGGTGGGAGTGGTAGTCCGTGAACATCACTGCGTGGGATAAGCTATCATTCACTTTCTGATTTGACGATACAAAAGAACCTTCTCTGCTTTCATTCAGTCTATTAATACAACAGTGAGCCTGATCACTGGTACTACCAAGGTGTTGCTAACATTGATGAGATGATCGCCGTAGAGGTTGGAATGCGTTGGTATTCCTATGAAGCGCTGTACCCGTAGTTTTCCATTACAATCGTCTCAGTTTCAATAGTCGTGTAACGAAAGAAAAATCTCAGGCGGGCTCAAATACTTGATACTGTGATCGAATTACGTCTTGTTCGCTACATGTCTCCCTTACACCCACGTGGGAATAATAAACTAGTAGTGCTACTGAAAGGCACAGACTTTCTCATACTAGTTAGTTTTCTAATTTCTTTGGTCTGGGCTAGCTTTTCGGTTTGGCACTATACTCTTGCCAGTTACTATCTATTGTCGCCCAAACTACATTTTTTTTAAATTTCTCTCCAGTTTTCTAATGGTAGAGCCGAAATATTACTTTAAGAATATTAAACAAGAGTAAAACCTTGTCGTAACTGGAAATTTTTGTTGAAACATTTGGAGCCGCTATTTAAGAAAATGTCCTTTTAGCCCTACTGAAAATGCAAAATTGGAAATTCTTTTCCACAGAAATCTTTATTTTGTAATTTTATATTTTTTGACATCTCGTTCGCGTTAATATTTACATTACTGGCGATTTGTACACACTGTTGCATTTATGAGCGCATGTGCTTCAAATGATCTCTTACAACGTTTTTCGAAAACTCAAATTTTTTCTCTGAAAATGAGCTCAAATTTCTGCATTTTCAGAAACGCTCAACTGTGATTTTCTAAAAAACAGTTCCACATTTTTTTCTTCTAACTTTTTGTACGTGTAATGCTAAATGCGCTGTTAAAACGACATAAGCCGTTTTGCTGTGTACTTTTTTCAAAACTTTCGTAAATGTACTTTTTTTCAAATATTTAACAAGACGTGAGACAAGTCAAAAATTATGTAAGTGTGCAATTATGTAAAATGTGTAATTAAAAAACAAACAAACAAAAGAATAGCAAAATCTGACGTCATCTTATGCAGAACATTTAGTACTATCCCTTACCAGAAGTCGAAAGAAAAGATTTGGAGCAGTTTATGGTATTTTTCAATATTGCTCATATTTTACACAAGCTTGTGTGAAAGTTACCGCAAGTTTAAAAAATGTACATGACGTTAAAGAAACAACTAATTTTGGAGAACAAACTTCACTTGAAGGAAAAATCTCTATCCTCAATATTGTATTTGTAGGAAGACGACGAAAATGATTCAACTATTGCAATTTCCGAAATGTCATAGTTGACTTTTAATGTTCAACATTGAACATGTATGCTATCTTTAGACGTGTATTTCACTATTTTCCTACAAGAAATTTATAGAAAAAGTTTTTTGCCATTTTTGAGAAAATTTGGAAAATGTACCCGGAGCTTAATGTAAAGTACCCCAAAATTAATTAATGTTATCCAAAACCTCAGATTTATGAGTGATGTCAGATCGACCGTGTATTATTGAGTTTGGAAAAAATCTTCCCAAAGTTTATGCGCTAATGTTTAGATACAACAGACGGACGGACGGACGTTTTGAAAAAAACACTATCGGTAAAAAGGATTCCCCAAATTTTAATACATAACGCTTTAGAGGGAGTAATTTACGACAATTTAAAACATTATTTATCCTATTTTTCTGTATTGCGGGCCCACAATACGATTGTTTTCTATCGAAAAATCACCTTTTTTGGCACAGGATTACATAGCTTTCTTCTTATTACGTATATTACTCGGTATATACGTACGTACACAAGGAAATAAAAATAAGAAAATTTTAAAAAATATATATTTTGAGCGACGATAGATGGTAGCTGGAAGGAATATTGGGCAAGATTGAAAAGCTAGTCCAGACCAAAGAAATTACAAATTAACTAGTATGGGAACGTCTTTGTTATTCTGTAGTTACTAGTTTAGTTGTAGGAATACGCCGAAAAAACGTAAACTTTTGCAATTTTCGAAAATTCAGAGTTAACAATGAAAAAGTGACAAATGTCATGTTTATAAGTGTGTTTTTTCTATTCTTTCAAAAATTTTAAAGAACAATTTTAAGCTAGTTTTGACAACATTTTAAAAAAGTTCTAGGGCACTTCATGCTAAGTACTCACAAAATGAAAAGAACGTTTTTCAAAAGTGCAGAGCTTTCAGTCGAAGTAGATCGACGGGAGAATATCAGTTTTAGAAATAATCCTACGATTGTTTTAGGCGCGTGTTGTTCACGGACGGACGGATGGACAGATGGACAATGGACGTTTTGAAAAGAGCTTATCAATCGGCATCAAGGACCCATAATTTGTAAAATCTGACAGCACATTCTGTTATTGGGAGTAATGTACTACATATTTTATCAGAATTTATCAGAATTTTTCATATTTTATCAAATTTTAACAGAATTTATCTACTTTTCCTGTATTGGGGCATCACAATATGAGTTTCTCTGAGGAAAAATCGCCGGGTTTTTGGCGCCGCATTACATAACTTTATCTGTACTACTTACTATGTTACTCCGTTTATACGAGACAATCATAAAAACGAGGCCCAGGCCTGGGATCACTGCTAGCTGGCTGGTCTTCTCTAGAATTGGACAAGCTGAGACGATATGATCAATGATTAATACTACTACCACTACCTCTACCACTACCACTTCCACTACCACTATCACTACCACCAGCACTAACACTACCACTACCACTACCTCTTCCACTTCCATTTCCATTACCACTACGACTGCAACTACCACTTCCACTACCAATACCACTTCCACTAACATTACCACTACTATTTCCATTACCTCTACTGCTACCACTACCACTTCTACTACCACTACCTCTACCTATAATACTACCACTTTCACTACCACTTCCACTACCACTGCCACTACCACTACTACATTACTACTTGATAGTAGTAGTAGTAGTAGTAATGGTGGTGGTGATAGTAGTAGTGGTGGTAGTAGTGGTGGTGGTAGTAGTGGTGGTGGTAGTAGTGGTGGTGGTAGTAGTGGTGGTGGTAGTAGTGGTGGTGGTAGTAGTGGTGGTGGTAGTAGTGGTGGTGGTAGTAGTGGTGGTGGTAGTAGTGGTGGTGGTAGTAGTGGTGGTGGTAGTAGTGGTAGTGGTAGTTGTGGTGGTAGTAGTGGTGGTAGTAGTAGTGGTGGTGGTAGTAGTGGTGGTGGTAGTAGTGGTGGTGGTAGTAGTGGTGGTGGTAGTAGTGGTGGTGGTAGTAGTGGTGGTAGTAGTGGTGATGGTAGTAGTGGTGGTGGTAGTAGTGGTGGTGGTAGTAGTGGTGGTGGTAGTAGTGGTGGTGGTAGTAGTGGTGGTAGTAGTGGTGATGGTAGTTGTGGTGGTGGTAGTAGTGGTGGTGGTAGTAGTGGTGGTGGTAGTAGTGGTGGTGGTAGTAGTGGTGGTGGTAGTAGTGGTGGTGGTAGTAGTGGTAGTGGTAGTTGTGGTGGTAGTAGTGGTGGTAGTAGTAGTGGTGGTGGTGGTAGTGGTGGTGGTAGTAGTGGTGGTGGTAGTAGTAATAGTAGTAGTAGTAGTAGTAGTAGTGGTAGTAGTAGTAGTAATAGTAGTAGTAGTTGTAGTAGTAGTAGTAGTAGTATTTTATAACGCTATATTATTATATTATTGCCATGCAGAGGCGTCGAGGGCGCTGCTCTGCCTGCGGCTGCTGCTCGCAGGCGACATGAGCCGTCGCAGTAGTCGCAGCGTGCCCATCAGCGGCGGCGGCGGCGGCGGCGGTGGCGGAAGTGGTAGCGGCGGCGGCGGAGGCGGCGGGGGCGCCAT
>BLKR01007019.1:0-45371 GCA_011170035.1 Teleogryllus occipitalis | reverse complement strand
AAGCAGGCGCCATGGCGCCAGCGGCCAGTTGTCGCCTAGGGCTCAGCGCCAAGCAGGCTGCGCATGGAGCCAGCAGGCAGTTGTCGCCTAGGGCTCAGCGCCAAGCAGGCTGCGCATGGAGCCAGCGGGCAGTTGTCGCCTAGGGCTCAGCGCCAAGCAGGCTGCGCATGGAGCCAGCGGGCAGTTGTCGCCTAGGGCTCAGCGCCAAGCAGGCTGCGCTTGGGGCCAGTGGGCAGTTGTCGCCTAGGGCTCAGCATTAAGCAGGCTGCGCATGGCGCCAGCGACAGTTGTCGCCTAGGGCTCAGCGCCATGCAGGCCGCGCATGGCGCCAGCAGCTAGTTGTCCCCTAGGGCTCACCAACAAGCAGGCTGCACATGGCGCCAGCGGCCACGTGTCAGGGTGAGAATCGGCTGACGGCCAGGCTCCCCATGTTGTCGGATGCCAGGTCGAACGGAGTGTAACCGCTCACGTCGACAGCGTTTCTGTCCGCCCCCGCCTGCAGCAGCCGTTTAATTGAGGCCTCGTTAGCGGAAAGGACGGCGGTGTGCAGAGGCGTCCAACCGTCGACGTCGGTGATATCTGTTCGCGCTCCCGCCGCCAGGAGCGCGCTGGTGCAGTGGCCCGACATGTCGCCGGCGGCTGCCGTGTGAAGGGGCGTGGCGCCGTTCACGTTGTGCGAATCCTGATGCGCGCCGGCGTTCAGCAGGAACTTCACCACCTCCAACCTGCGCATACGACCACAAATTAATGGACATTGTAACCGATCGACACACTCAAGCAGGAGAGTGAACGTGTTCGGTCTCAACCCTGATGGAGGATTGAAATCGTTCCATAGTCTAAGTTTCTCGGCGACTTCAACAATTAGTGTCAAGGATGCGAGTCAGGCGGGTTTGATTGCCACTTGGCAGTTACCCTTGGCTCATTGGCTATTAGGAAGGAATGGCTGAAGAGTGAAGTGCATCTGCCACATAACCCTCAGAATTGGTACGCCAAAACTGTGGATGGGACGCCCTTCCAATGTTTCCAACCATTTACTTGGAGGGGTTGCGTAGGACAAATTCGGTCACGCTTCGACATTAATCATGGTCCCGCCAGGAAGTTCCTTCGCCGGTCAGTGTGGCTTGAGAATATCGCCAATACCCAGGTGTGGAATCTTGAGATCTAAAGGTCTTCGTATCCAATAATGGCGCGTGGACCCTCGACAAAGACGTAAACCACAATTTCGTTATGCGCTTAATTTTTTGTGGTATTTTATCTAACACTGTTGGGAACTTGTTAACATTTGGCGGTGGGACAGACAATAGTAATCAGTGTGAGGAGAAGAGGGGTAAATTCTGAAGCAAAAATGAGCTACGCTCATTCTATATTTGCATCTGCGAAGAACAACTTCTCACCGATAGGAAAAGTATCACCAACGTGTGTGCCAATTCATGCAGAAATAACACCCCAGCGTGTCTCTTAATTTGGCATCTGAAGCTTAGACTTCCCTAGAAAACTTTTTCTAATTCTCCAATTTCAGCGCAGCATTAACAATGACACCGAACCTTAGATAGAAATAGTTGTGTTATCACACTCACAGGTTAGTTTATTATTCGTCGCAAAGGGAAACGCTCTAAAAGCATCGGCTGATGCAGATATTTAATAGTCTTCCGTGAGAACAGTGAATATAAGCGTAAATTTTATCACTAATAATTAATTTTCTTCGTAAATGGTTTTGAAAGGGTTCGAATAATACATGATACATGTATTGATCATTGTCTTAAATTCACAAAGTATCGAAGATCGGTTTAATAGAAAACACGAATTAACAATATTTTAATCCTTGGATTTTAATCCTTATTGTAGTAAAACAATGTACCGAGAATCTGAATCAAGCATTAAAATTAACAGGCCAAGTAACGTAAAATACTTTGTCCAATAAAAAACATTCTTTGAGATAATTTTCTGTAGAAATATGCTCTCAATTTCTGTGGCGTCCATATTCCTTTTTAGTTTTAAAATGTCCACTATGTAGAACGAAGTCGGAGAATCCATAGAAAACTATGGATAAGAGCAGCCGGAAACTAGAATTCTCCTCCAGACAGTGGTCGAGATGAATGCAGTTACGTAGCTGGTGGTAAAAAATCCTCCGTCGATAGTAAAAAAAAAACTTGGACCTCCCGAACAACGAAGATGCAGAGAAAATGACGTTGCCCCCGGGCAATTCATGCCTATGTTTTAACCTCCTAATGTCGCTTGTTACACTTAAGTGTAAATTTTGTCACTAATAATTAATGGCTAAGGCATTGCATAAATATTAAATGGTTAAGGCATTGTACACTTCTGGCAGGGCGTATTAATGATTTCTGTCGGTTCGAATCTTCATCTAAAACCGTTCTGAGATGATCTGTGCCTGTGGTTAAGCCGGAGAGAGACGCCGGTATAAAGCAAACGGTGGTTGATCTGCACCGAACGTATGTTCAACAATGGTTTAGCAATATGTTGCAAATTCTTGCAACCAGAGACCCCAACAATGGCACTGACAATGGGGAGCACTATACGCAAGAAATTACCTTGGGCATTAAAATGTTAAGGTACGGCTCAAAATATGGATGTAAACACACGTCCGAGTATCGCATGTAAGGTATGACTCAATTATTAACCTGTATTGAATTTGCATTGAATTTGACGGCAAAACATAATTCCTAGTAACCTACATCTTTTAACACATTTCCAAAAGAAGTTCGCCAAGGTTAATATACTTTGTAGACGTGAAATGAGATGGATATTTTCCCGTATAAGCTTTCAAAATTTGACGCATCTATTCACCTTCAATTCTCAGTTCGTTCCACAGGACGAGGAGTTACAGCGCTCCTTGGCGAGGCTAACGATAAAGAAGGTGTAGCTGAGGGGGGGAAGGGAAGTAGAGGGTGAGCAGAGGGAGGGTGAGCAGAGGGAGGGTGAGCAGAGGGAGGGTGAGCAGAGGGAGGGTGAGCAGAGGGAGGGGGAGCAGAGGGAGGGGGAGCAGAGGGAGGGGGAGCAGAGGGAGGGGGAGCAGAGGGAGGGGGAGCAGAGGGAGGGGGAGCAGAGGGAAGGGGAGTGGGAGTGGGAGGAGGTGAAGGAGGGGGAGGCGGAGGCGGTGACGGCGGAGGCGGAGACGGCGGAGGCGGAGACGGCGGAGGCGGAGACGGCGGAGGCGGTGGAGAGGGGAGAGTGTGAGCCTGACGCACCTGCCGTTGGCTGCAGCGCAATGTAGTGCCGTGTTGCCCCAGGAGTCCCTTGCGTCGATGAGAATGCCGCCCGCTAAGCACGTCTGCACCTGCTGCAAGTTGCCGCACCCCGCAGCTGCCACCAGCCTCTCCGCTTGCGTGTCTCCCTCGTCGTCCATCCTTCCGCTCACGCCCCCAGGGGCGGTGGACGGGTCGCGAGAGACCGTCGGTGTTAGATGTGTTCGGGGCTGGGGGCTGGAGTCTGACACGAGGGAGGGGCTGGGGCCGGGCAAGACGGAGGGGCTGGGGCCGGGCAAGACGGAGTGGCTGGGGCCGGGCAAGGCGCCAGCTTTGGGGCAGGAGGCGGGGCAAACTCTGAGGCGAGGGTTTGTGATTGGGTCAGGGCCGAAGGTTGCGGTACAGGTGAATCTACGGGTTGAGCTGAGGACGCCGTCGGCGGCAGGGGTGGGGAGGGTGGTTGAACGGAATGGGGCAGTTTCAAGAACGTGAACGGGATCTGGTTCGCCAGTAGAACCAGCAGCGTTGGAGGTGGGAGTGAAGATTGACGTGTTCATAGTGAGTGGTCGTAAGTCTGACCAGGGGTGGATGGGAGGTGCGAAATGAAGGGGATTAGGGGCAAAGGGGAAAGAGGCTGTACTTGGTATAAGCAGCTGCGCAGTTTGAAGAGGCTGGGACTGGGGCAGGAGATGAGTCTGCGTACGTGGTAATGGACCAAGTTGCGTCTGGGCGGAGGAGACGCTGGCGACGGAGTCGGCGCTGATGTTGAAGGTGGCGGAGGCACACGAGGCCCCTGAGTGAGGCTCGAATTGGGGTCTGGGTGTGGCGGTGCCGCAGGCTTGATCCTGGACCCATGCGTCGTGTGAAACCGGAGCGAGGGCGGAGCCATGGACGTGATCGGGAGCAGAAGCGGAAGCGGGCGTGTCGGCGGGGCCAGGAGATAGAGCAGGAGGGAGAGTGTGAGCGATGGTGGAAATAGAAGTGGGAGTGAGAGTGGAAGAGGGAGTGTGAGTGTGAGTGAGAGCAGCAGCGGAAGTGACTGCAGGAGCGAGAGTAACAGTACGAGCGGGAGCGGAAGCAGGAGCAGGAGCAAGAGGAGAAACAACAGGAGCGACATCGAAGGCATAGGCAGCGGCAGCGGCCCGAGTGTATACCATGGTAGAATCGAGATTAGGAGGGAGAGGTGGAACGAATACAAAAGCGGAATCTGGAGTGGAAACAAAAGCGGAATCTGAAGTGCAAGCAAAATCGGAATCTGGATCGGATGCAAATGTGTGATAAGGAGCGCAAACAATAGCGGATTCTGGAGCGGAAACAAAAGCGGAATACGGAACGAATGCAAAAGGGGAATATGGTGCAAAAGTAAATGCGGAATCTGATGTGCAAGCAAACGTGGAATCTGGAGCGAATGTTGCAGTGGGATATGGAGTGCAAACAACACCGGAGTCTTGAGCGGAAACAAAAGTGGAATATGGTGCGGGCGCAAAAGCGGAATCTGGAGCCGAAGCAAAAGCTGGAGCTGAAGATGAAGCTGAAGCTGGAGCTGGTGCCGGAGCCGAAGAAAAAGCTGGAGCGGCAGCCGGAGCTGGAGTTGGACCCGGTGCTGCATCCGGACCCGAAGCAAAAGCTGGAGCGGGAGCTCGAGCTGGAGCGGGAGCCGGAGCCGGAGCAAAAGCGGGAGCTGGAGGTAGTATTGAATCAAAAGCGGGAGCTAGAGGTAGTGCCGAAGCAAAAGCGGGAGCTAGAGCACAAGCCGGACCCGAAGCAAAAGCTGGAGCGGAAGCTGGAGCTGGAGCCGGAGTCGAAGCAAAAGCGGGAGATGGAAGTAGTGCCGAAGCAAAAGCGGGAGCGGGAGCGGAAGGTGGTGTGGGAGCTAAAGCCGGAACCGAAACAAAAGCGGAAGCTGGAGCCGGAGTAAAAGCAGGAGCCGAAGCCGGAGCGGGAGCGGCAGTAGCAACGGCAACGGGAGCAGAAACGGCAGCGGTAGCGGGACCGGGAACAGCGGGAGTGGGAACAGGAGCATGAGCATGAGCATGAACGGGAGCGGGAGTGGGAGTGGGAGCGGGACCGGGACCGGGAGCGGGAACGGGAACGGGAGTGGGAGCGGGAGTGGGAACGGGAACGGGAGCGGGAACGGGAACGGGAGCGGGAACCAGAACGGGAACGGGAGCGGGAACGGGAACGGGAGCGGGAACGGGAACGGGAGCGGGAACGGGAACGGGTGCGGGAACGGGAGCGGGAACGGGAACGGGAACGGGAGCGGGAACGGGAGAGGGAACGGGAGCAGGAGCAGGAGCGGCATCGGGAGCAGGAGCGGGAGCAGGAGCGGGATCGGGAGCAGGAGGAGCGGGATCGGGAGCAGGAGCGGGAGCGGGATCGGGAGCAGGAGCGGGATCGGGAGCGGGATCGGGAGCGGGATCGGGAGCGGGAGCAGGAGCGGGAGCAGAAGCGGGAGCAGGAGCGGGAGCAGAAGCGGGAGCAGAAGCGGGAGCAGGAGCGGGAGCAGGAGCGGGAGCAGGAGCGGGAGCAGGAGCGGGAGCAGGAGCGGGAGCAGGAGCGGGAGCAGGAGCGGGAGCAGAAGCTGAAGCCGGAGCAGAAGCGAAAGCAGGAGCCGGATCCAAAGGAAAAGCGGGAGCTGAAAGGGAAGCAACTGCGGGAGGTAGAGCCGATGCGAAAGTCTGCGTAGCAGTAGAGCGAAAAGAAGGAGCGGGAGGGGAAACAAACCTAGGAGCAGGTGTGGAAGCGGGGGCAATGGCGGTCGCTGGAACGGAGGCCAAGGCGAAAGCGCGGGCAGCCTCTGAGGGAGCGCTGTAGTCGGCAGGGCGAGGCGCCATCGCGACCCGCTCACTCGCTTCCCGCTCTGCAGACACCAACTCAAACATCACTGCACCATGCAAACAGGACGCGAGCGCTGCTTTGTCACGAAGCATAATATACTTCCGTGCTTTTTTACTTGATTTGTGGCGGGTGGAGAGACAGATCTACTTTTAATTACTGAGTATAGTGGTTGTATTTTGGGGATCATTTTATATATTATAATTCATGTATTAGATGTTAGATGTACAAGAACGTCAATTTCTCGCGAAGATACGTTTCAAATAGATGCTTCCTTTTAGGACGTGATTCCAAACAGTTATTGAACTCTGTCCACAGCTCTTTGTTATATTACCAACTATATTTGGGTGAACTTTCTTTAGATATAAAAGAATCGCTTGCATTTTAATTTACCGTACGGTTAAGATAGTTTCAGGTCTCGCCTATAAAAGGTTTCGCAAACACTACCAACTTCCTCGCTTTGAAAGCATAGTTTGAAAACGTGAGTGGATTCCATTGCTACCAGATTACAATTTTGTAGTTGTGAAGTTTGTTTTCTCTAAGACCTGTGCCCGCAGCCTGGGAATTATGGGCAGCTGCAAGGATGCAGATCGTGTATGGGGTTCTTACTAAAGGGAGCGTCTAACCAGGATGCCAAGTTGGATTGCAGATAGCCTGGTCTCGTGAAGCTTATAAAGAATTCTTATTTTCATCGAGTATCAACCGGTATTACTTATTTCTAAAACAATCTAAAAATAATCGAACTTTAATCTACACACTACACTCCACCTCCACAGTTTTACTAATAGCGACATTGTCAATTTATATCTCTGAGGATGACCGCATCGTGAGTATAAATTGGTTAATTGATGTTTCCTGGCGCCTCAACTTCTATTGTCGATGATTCCGTAAGTGTAGTGAATGTTATATCGTGGAAGATGGTGTTACTCTCTCGGAATAACGTGAGATTAAACACCAACCTACATATCGGTTTGCAGGATAATCTCCCAAATATTTCCGCCTTGACCTAGTGTGTGTCAAAGTGCTCGTGCTCGGTTGTTTATGCTACAGAACAAAGGCTTCACACTAAAAATAACCGCAATTAGATTACCGTAGGTTTGTGTTACATAATGAAGCATCTAAGGACCAAAGTGATCTTAAAATTCGTTTTAATGAAGATTAGCAGATGTAAAATCAGTTCTAACAGCTGTTACCGATCTTATTTTAGGCGACTTTTCTACGAGATTGGGGTTTCAAAAGCAAAAATGTAAGCTCCTCTAATTCTTCACCTTCGCCTATACCACTAAAGAGCACATTTAAAAGTCGTACACCAGTCTTAGAGGTTCAGAAAAAAACAGAGAAATTACAAAGGTACTGTTAAGATTTCTGCAGATCGTACGCCGAAACAACGTTCGTATTTGAGAATCTTACTTTCCCAAATTACATCTAATGAAGGAAAGGGAATTATTTGGAAGAAACTGAGATACAAAGAAAATGGAGTTCCATACATCGTCAGAAATGCTCCCCCCAGAAATAATGCAACCAATTCGAACCGCGAAAACTGACACAAACCTCAAAACTGGCAACATATTACCAGAATGTGAGAGGGCTACGGTGTAAATTGACAATACTTCCACTGCTTTTCAATATCTGGACATTGTAATCCTGACAGAGACTTGTCTCTGCGAGGGAATATCTGACACTGAACTGAATCTTCACTTATATTTGACAAATATAACTACGAGTGTTTGTGAACGGGGAAGAGGTGTATTGATTGCTATTCACCGTAAATATGATAGTGCCCTAATCTCAGTTGATAACTGTGTTGTTGAATGTATTTTCATTTTAAAAATTAATTTGTTTACATTGTTAGTACCGTTTACTTCACTCCGAGATCAATTGTTAATTATATATATTTAATACCGAAACTCTAGAGCGCATTTTTGTATCTATCCCATAGAAAATTTTTAATAACAGGTGATTTCAACCTCGCAGATGTTGCGTGGTCGAATGTTGATGGAATTATTGTGTTTTTTTGACAAATTTAAAATTTAAATTTTCAAGCTAGGTCCATATTCCAAACACTTAATAATTTGATGTTATTCAAATTAATACCGTTATGAATTGGAATGACAAAATATTAGATTTAATTTTTGTGGTAAGCTTGGACCAGCAGAAGCGGACTTGGGAGTTACGCTCCGCTGGCATCCCCTCTCCTTCCCCTTCACCGGGCGGCGGTGATTAAAACCTCGAGCCCCGCTGCGGAGCGCTCTCTTCTCGACTGGACACGACCTACATGCTGCTCGCGAAGTGCCACAGTCCGTGGCATAACCGGCGCCTGAGTGGACGAGCGAACGACGATGGATCCTGTCCTCCCGGCCCTAGGTATGGACACCATAGGCGCTGCTGAGACAATCGGCGGCCCGTCCTGCAGCAAGCCACTTCGCTGCCACCGGTTGGTAAGTGATCGCCGCACCGGGCGATAGTGGCCCGGTTGCCTGATCCTGCCGGCCGTCGACCTGCGCGGTCGGTGCCACCGTCATTAGCCAGGGAAAACCGTAAGACAAGAACGCCGTTCTGCCTATATTCTTATTTGCTAATTTGTTTTTGTTAACGTTCTTGTATTTGTTGGTGCAATATTAAAGCGACTGAAAAACACTTGTGTGAACATCTAACCCTGAATCCTGCAAATACAAGTTTTTACAAACGATGCGTCAAAAATTATTGAATCTGATTTTCCACTTGTGCGATGTGATGGGTATGACTCAGCACTGGAGATGTTTTCGACTACTGATAAACAGCCTTACTGAATTGCCGCGAGATAATATGATTTTAAATTTGCTGATTTCCCTGCCAGCTGCACTTGTAAATTTCGATTGGTATCCTTTATTTATAAATAATTATATTGAGAATTCAACCAACATTTTTATGATAAATTTAATGAGATTATCGAAAACCATGTCCCCCAACAAAATGCCTGATTGGCACTCCACTGACTTGAAAAAAATTCTAAAGTTGAAAGCACATGCAAAATGAAAAATATATCTTCTTGATAGTGATTATCTTACTTTCGGAATTATGAAGAAATTGTCAACGTTAGCAAATGCAAGATTAATTTAAATATATGATTGAAATTGAATCTTCCATTGGAAATGATATCCGCTTTTTCAGGAAATATGCAAACGTGAAAAGAACAGTATGTGGATTAAGCTATCCAAAAAAATCAAAGTCATTTTTTCTAACGCATACCCTCTTAACTTTTTTAGTTTGTAAAAACAATTGTAAATCAAATTTTGTGTACGTAGGACCACGGCAACCATTACATCGAAAGTTGTCAGCACTTTTAGACGCGAACTAGCGTATCGACGTGCTAGTAATTACTTGCTATTTTATTAGTAAACGCATCCCTCAAAAACTTTCCTTAAAAACTGAATGAAGAGGAAGGGCAACATCACTTTATGTTGAAAGAATTCAACTACCAATCTGAATTAGATCCTCCATCTATCCTCTCCTGAAGACTTCATCTCATACCTCCTCTGGTACCTTTCTCTAGAAGCAAAACAAGTTTCCGTACTGTAACCGTTCTCAGTGTGGCGTCGGGCTGAGAGCATGCAAAACGATTCTTACGTAAGTTTTAAAAAACATTTAGTAATATGAATGCGGATTCCTATTTTAATTAGAATTTTTTAACAAGCAAACAAATACAATTATCCGCTGCAATAACATGCCAGACTATCGGCATTCACGCTCTCAGCTTCGTTTATTTGAGTCCTTCCGCACCTCGGCGAGAAAATAAGCTGAGCGTCACCCGATTACATGTCATTGATAACTTATCTTATGGTACCGATACGGCGGGATGTCGGCGGTGAGCTTCCCTCAGCACAGCGGCGGTGACCCGGTCAGCGCAGCAGCGCAGTTCCAGTTTCCCCCGTTCTGCAGCCGGGCGGATTGACAGACGACAGCGCGCTACCGTCGGAGCCACTGGGATATTTTGGCGTCGCAGACGTACACGTGATAACTGCCGGTTGTTTCCCGCTTAAGTTCATTGCCGAAATAATTGCCTCCTTAATGCGTTAGTGCTCCCACGTTCAATACACAAGTCAGAAATTCTAACTTATGCAAGCTTGAACGCATAAAATACCTCGAGCTACGAGTCAGAGATCGGAACGGCAATATTCAAGTGACGAGTTGAAACATTAAAATCTTAGTAATTTTCAAAGTGTTACACTGGAGTAACAATTCCGACGTTGTAAGTTGAAAGATGCAAATCTGAGTAATGAAAACAAGCCAAGTGATCTGTAGAAGACAAGTGATTTTGAGGCCTCGCGCGCGTCCAGACGAAGGCTTCGATCTCCCACCTCTGATCGGAATGCCTTATCGTGATTCGTTTAGCATTAGCCAACGGGAGCGGTGGTGGGACGGCATTCGAGCCAATTGCTCGCGAGCTCAAGTGATACAAAGAAGAAATTTCCGTTGCATTTTTGGCGTGAAAGTTAGCTGCTCGGTCCCTGCGAGGTGGGTACGCCGCAAGGAATGCAGTGCAGCTGGCCTCTATCTTTTAAAATTTATTTACTGACCAGAAAACCCTTGTCCAGCGCGCATATGCGCATAGCAAATCGCTAGCCCCTGCGATGTTTTGAAAGGGTCGTTCGGTTGCTCCTTCGCACGTGCGTCCATGGCGAATAGCGTAGCGTTTTACGACATCACGCCTCGCGCAATTGTAAACGGGTGGCGCTCCGTTACTCCCCGTCTGTCCCCCGTACATATTCCGTTTGTTTTTTTGAACGCTGACGCTGGGTGGGTTGGGTCTTAAGTGAAATAAAATGTCGCCCCCTTTTGACATTCTGAGGACTGTGCAACGTGACACGCGCTCGTCACCTCGAGCACGAGTTACAACAGATTTCTGCGAAGTTGTAAATCGATGTTCGCTTTGTCAAGTGGCCGGGGCTGCAAAGGGCGGCAGCGTTTGGCCGGATGTCGGCCGACTGCCTGCCCCTGGGAGGCGAGGGTGAACGGGCAGTCGGGGGGCTTTGACCGTGCCAGGTCGCGCGGGTATTGAACAAATAATTCTCTTTACCGCGGGTGGGATTCTCATGTTCTTTCACGGAGGGTGTGACGTTACAATACTCATATGCACCAAAATCAGTCCTCATTCCATTATTTTCTGAACTCACAAAGTTTTAAGAACTCCCTAAAAATCTTCACGTATGGTTGAAGACAAGAGTCGAGATTTGGATGTGCCAAATGTCCGATAACCCAACGATAATCTGTCACTTCCGTCTGCCAGACTATTTTTCAATTTTCTCGTGTGAAGTCTGGGCTAGTCCTTAAAGCCCTAGATTTGTGTGTACGAAACTCCCACCTAACCCAGATATCGCCATCTTCTCACACTCACCATCAACTTTAATTCCTATTCAAAATAGACATTTTAAGAACTCTCAGATCCAACAGATTCCAGAACGTCTCTTCCATCTAGCCAATATTGATTATAAAAACACACTAGGCTCCCATCTCACAAAGGAATACCAGGCAATGAAGAGGCAGACTCAGCCGCTAAAACTGCAATTACGGTCCCAAATATTGAAAATAAGGCAAGTGGTATTCTAGAAGACTTAAAGAAGTTTTTTTCTAACAACTATAACGAACTTTTGGGACTACGAGTAGACGAATTCCCCTCAAAACTACACCTGATAAGAAATATATTGGAAAACCCTGTAACAAGTATAAAACTTAATAGAAGGCAACAAATCATGCTGAACAGACTACGGATTGGCCAGTTCAACCACAGCTACATTCATGTGTTTAAAAACTCCGATCCTGACCCATGACCGATTTGTGGTTCCCCTATTTCTACACCTCGTATTATTGAATGCTCAGGGACCCTTAACTGAGAAAAAACGGAAAATTAGCTGAGATTATATATATTGCGATACGTCAAGAACCCTAGGTTTACTTTTAATTATAGAATCAGCATCCAGCGTCAGGTATAAAAGCATTGTTTGCAAACTCGAACGTCAAAGAATACGCATGTTAGGATAACCAATCAAAAAGATGTAATAATCCATGTGTGGTGTCATAACGCTGTGCTGATGGACACGGCCCCGAACACATTATATGAAAAAGGTATAGAGGGGGCGTTGAGAGCCGTGATTTCTGGAAGGACGCATGGAATCAGTCTGTAAAAAGATTTTGAAGTGAACTTTTGTAATTACACTGACACTGTTGACACTATAGTAGTTACTCTGAGAGGTTGGTGATGTGCGAACGGATTTTCAGCATAGGCTGAGTATTTTTTAAATGATAGTGAAGCGGGAATTTATGGTTAGTTCGAGGTTTGAGAGCTTGGTATTGTTTTATATTGTAGTATTAAATTGTAATTGGACATTTTATTAATGTAGTAAGATTTTCGAATTAAAATAGACTCCGTGTGTCGAGGGGATATATATTAGAATAGCTTCGTAGATGGAAGGATTTTTCAATAAGTAGCTGAATATAGTCGCGAGTAGATGTTACATACGAAACACAGAAAGTCTCGACCGCGTATTAATTTTGTGTCATATTTTAAGTAATGTTAATAGAAAATCGTTAAGGACATTCTCGAACACTTTTAATTTAGGCAATAACGTGAGAATCGGTGTAACAAAGATTCCATGGACAACATTCTGCCAGTCAGCCGAGAAGCCATCTATCAAGATATTAAAGTAAGCTTTTGAACTATATTAAACCCGTACGGGGTTTTAATATTTTACATTGAAAAAGAAAATCTCAGTAAATGAAAAGAATTTGAACCATATATAAGAATAAATGTTAAATTTTTATTGTTCGAAAAGGCTGATAATTTATGTTAGTTGCCATCAATCTAACAATTGGTTCCATTCAATAGAACTTCCAGGAATCGTGATTCTGTATAGACCTATTTTGCTATATGCCTCGCAAATTTGGTCTCATCAAATCCACGTTTCTGGACTTGAAAATGTTCAGCATATATTTTTTACTTGTTGCTCATCAACTTGGTATTCCATCACCTAGGTTAACTCATGGTCACCATGATAGTGTAGCTAATCAGAATATAAGCTCACTGCACTCTTACAGGAAATTTTTTTTCTATAAGTTGGTAAATAATTTTGTAGATTCTCCGACATTGTATACTAAACATCCTTGGGTGAAATTCATGCGTGAATTACGTTCCACCAGAACTGTACTATTTGTGTTCTATTTGCGAGAACATTCTTTATTATACTCCATTATGGAATATCTCGAAGAGCTAACAATGTTGTGTTTGATCTGTATTGCTTGATTTATAAATTTAAATATAATGCGAAAAACCTGATTTTTAATGATTTCAATTGATGTTTCTAATATATTAATGTCCCCATTATAATTGCGCACTTGCCTGTATAGTATTGAATGAAAAATAACAAAAAAACAAAAAGAAAATTCCGCCACCAAGACTAATCCCTGCCACCCAGAGACACTGCATTGATAACAGTGGTTACCCCGGGCTAGCTCAGCTGGTCGTAGTGTGGGAGAGGGATGGGAGAGGGATGGAAGAGTGCGGAGGGCGAGAAGCTCACCGGTGCGGCGCAGAGCGTCGATCCGTTCGCTCAGTCTCTCGTGCAGTTGCTGCTCGTAGTCCCTAAAGGCCCGCTCCAACCGCCGCTCGAGCCTGCGCTCCAGGGTCTCTTCTAATTGGCGCTCGAGTCGCCGCTCCAGACGCCGTTCCATCGCGCTAAGCACACCCTCCAGCCAACGGTCCAGCTCATCGTCAAAGAGCAAGGTCTCGTCCTGCGCCGCAGGCACGCGCCCGCCCCCTTGCTCCAGCGCCCACTCCAGGCGGCGCACCTTCTCCGTCATCAGCTGCAGCGCCGCGCGCAGATCCTCCGACCCCTGTCGAGACAACAGGTCCAGCTGTAAGGCTTCCTCACGCCTTTCCTCTTTAACCCTATGGACTTGACCTCCGAGGCAAACGCAATACCCTCTCAAAAATGCACATGAAACTTTTTTTTATTCTTGATAACTTCATTTCTTAATAATTTCAATAAAAGTCCACTCTTAATGTTAAACCAACTATTTATTTAAATAACTAGTCACGGGGCCTTCAATAACTAGTCACGGGGCCTTCAATAACTAGTCACGAGGCCTTCAATAACTAGTCACGGGGCCTTCAATAACTAGTCACGGGGACTTCAATAACTAGTCACGGGGACTTCAATAACTAGTCACGGGGACTTCAATAACTAGTCACGGGGACTTCAATAACTAGTCACGGGGACTTCAATAACTAGTCACGGGGACTTCAATAACTAGTCACCGGGTCTTAAAAGCCCGGCATTGACGTAATAGAATAAAATATCAGGATTTACCTATATAACTTCGGAACATTTGCCTTTTGCCAGTGACTAAAATGAATGTAGAAAGATGGAGGAAAGATTACGAGGAGGACAAACTCTCAGAAATGAAGCAATGCAGAGTACAAAGGGATATAAAAAATGTTGGGGCCTCTTAGGCCTTGAATGATTAAAAACAAACTCCTACTTCTCATATGTATCCTAGGATTAAAAGCAAATTCGCATAGCGTCGACGTAGACTGTCTAAACTGCATACTCTTGTTTGACAGTTCATAGTGATTCTCGAACGAGCAAATCTTCCATCACGGCCACCCATTCACATTGTGGGATGATTCGACGTCGAGTTCTGTACCATTAGAATTATGCATATGAAGAAAGTATACGAAAGAATATGGCCATCCAAGGTTTTGCATGGTCCAGAGCTGAGAAAAAAGTGCGGGTTTGGTTACAGCTCGCTTGACGCTCACATCGATTGTACAGACATTCGATGCCTCGTCCTGAACAGAATGATGCACTGTACAGAGAACCACCGGTTCCCCCTGGAGCAAACTGTAGATGGCAAACATTGGTGGCGTACTCATCGCGTTGGTAACAATATCCAACGAAGCAAATGGCTGCCCGCGGGGTGCGTGAGAGTTTGCTTGTTCGGGGTTCGCGCTCAGTTCTTTTACGCGGCCGTGCATTCACTTAACGTTTCATGTACGTATAAGGAATATGTAGTGCAATATTCATGTGTATTCCATTACACATTCCTTGTCGGACGTTTTGTTCACTGTCATTTTTACTTTCGTAGAGTCGTATTGTAAAGCTACGGCGAAGTCTATGCTTTTGAACAGAATATCTTGATTCAGTTTACAGTGCAAAATCACTGACGCATTAAAACGTATGCCGTGAGACTTGGTGGGAAGTCTCGGAAACGCGGTTTGAGAATTCGGACAGAAGAGGTGACGGTACCTGGGCATCCTGTGGTGGAGAGGGCGGCGAAGGGGGCGCGGGGGGTGAAGGTGGCAGAGGGGGCAAGTGCTGGTCGGGAGGCGCGGCCGGTGCTGCCGGGGCAGCTGGTGCGACTGGTGCTGGTGCTGGGGCGGCTGGTGCTGCCGGGGCGGCTGGTGCTACCGGAGCGGCTGGTGCTACCGGAGCAGCTGGTGCTACCGGAGCAGCTGGTGCTACCGGAGCAGCTGGTGCTACCGGAGCAGCTGGGGCGGGAGGCTCGGGTGGATCCTCGTTCTGCAGCTGTCGATAGCCGCGGAACGCATGGGCGTTTCCCATTGCTCGGCGCGATTCGGCTTAATCCGACCCAGCTTGGCTCTACTCAGTAAACTACAGCCTCTGCAACAAACAAGGCAGCAAGGCTCAGCACCTTGCCACATTCAAGAAATAAATCCGAAAGAACAAATCAATGCAACTTTTTTTGAGTCAGTAACGCAAGTTATTGACATTATTCAGTTAATATATCGTTTTAAGACAGCGGATGTCATCTATGACATCAATAATGTATTAGGTTTTCGCACTCTGAGTTCTATTTTAAGAGACACTATTTCAATGTTTCACTTGCAACGTGTGTCCCGTTTTTTCAGTCAAGGAAATGTCACAATGTCCGTGTTTTTTTGTTTTTAACATCTGGTCGCCTCCGCCATTGTCTTTGATTGGTCGACGCAATCGGCATCCAATCAATGGTGCTCACAGCAAATCAGCGTATTGAACTCCTTGCCCCATCGCCACAAAAATATCGAGTTTTCAATAACTAGAAATACAGTATTCAATATCATATACACACGTTATACGCCATATTAAATAGGGGAAAAATAATGAATTTATAACCTCACTGGGCAATAGACATAATCATAATATTGTAATTTAGTATAAGCCAATTAATGGCAAAAATAAGTATTCTGTCTTAAATGTTCATTACTGGCTTTAAAAGAGACGTAACATGTAATTCTTTTAATTAACAGAGCCATCATTCCCTTACCTTCCTGGAAGAACATCTGAGACGGTGAGATATCAGGGTCGGAAACCGGGGTTATCGACTTGTCCCCTGAGATCCGAGTGATGTTTGCATGGCAAATCTGAGCCCAGCGCTCACCCATGACCCACCGGATATCTACAACACACCGTTTCTTTTCTTTGCGTGAAGAATTAAGAAGAAAGGGAACTGTTAGTCTTTTTACAGAATATCAAATTCAAACAAATGACCTCCACGATCTACGACTAGAGAAAAAAAATAGAGGTTCGATAGCGATGAACTGGAATTAGTAAATTTGTAAATGATTTAAACAAATTTTTAACCAAGACTAGAAAATATAGAAATAAATTCTAAGAAAAAAGGCTTAGAAAGTTAAATCTTTGACCCCGGTGAATAAGCGGAAAAGTCGACATTTTGTTGAAAATGAGATCTACTCCTCAATTCTCTGAAAGATTCTCTACGTTTGTGAATAACCAGATAAGTTCAATTCCTTATGGTTGATGAGTACTAGACATGTGTATTTACGATCACGTAAATTTCTGAAGATCATAAACCCTAACAAGATAAGTCGAGTTGTCTGGTTATTCACGCTGTATCAATGATATGAGATCACTGATCAAAATGAAATAAGTCGAATTGTCTCATTTTTCACGCTAGAAGATTAGATGCAATAATCACAGGAAAGAAATATACTTGTCAGCTTATTCACGTAAATATTTTTCTTGAAGAGTTCATGATTAACCCAGAATATGCTTAACATGACCAAATCTTGCCTGAATACAAGCGCAGTGAGTTTGTAAGTGTGGATGATACTTTTTGACACAAAAGGGCCACCAGTGAGAAAAGAAACAGTAAGTTAGGAGGTGGATGTGTATTACGACCAAGAAAAAGATTCCCGAGATATCCAATTCTGCGAACTGATTAGACAAGAATGAAATTGCAGATGATGACACCGGAAAATACAAATCATGTCATCGGAAGTGAATAACGAAAATAACCGGTGCCATACTACTTATCAGACACTTGGAGAGGACGTACTTAAGAAAATACTCCATCAAAGGGTCAAAATGCGTGGCACATTCAAACGCGAGGCCATATGCAGCCGCTAATCTTATTTAAAGGGAATTAATTTTGTCTGCGAATATGGACTCGCATAACTGTCATTGTGTTGAGGCGAAAATACTTTGGTTGCTGCAGTTTCCATAAACCAGTGACGGCTGGTGCCTCAACAAACTGGGGGTTGCAGCTCCATCGAACGACGGAAATGTAATTTACAAAATTCAGAACACTATAATAAACGTAAGAAAATCTGAATTCAAAACACAATAATAAACGTAAATTAATTAAAACTACGATGAATAAAAGTATGTATTGGAACATTACTTTCATAATTTCATGCGTAGTGACCAAATCAGTTGTATTCACCTCGCGGTGCTGGCATATTCACCACGTAGTTCCCGGCTCTGTTGTCCAATGGACATTCGAGTTTCTGTATTAGTAATGAATTGAGAGAATTTACGGTAATAGAATTCATACAAAACAGAAAAAACTTGGTTTCAATAATACGGTGATTGCACTTCAGCATTTGCAACAATAAATATTGTTTTGATACGTTTTCCACAAATCGAATTATTTTATTTCGAAAATTTCACTACTCTGGTACATATCGCAATAATGATAAATTTTCCACAAACACTTGTATTCACAAGATGCGCTCGCCGTTAGAGCCTGAAAGAGTCTTTCTTTCATAACGGCCAACTTTACAGAAAGGACTCATTAAATGTACATTTTTAATCAACGAGCTTCAGATGAAATAAAAATAGATTCTGCAAACATCATAAACAATGCATTCAATATCGTTCATAATTGACTGGCCTTATGTTCTTTCAACAACATGACAAATTCAAAAAATTAAGTTGTAGCTAGTGTGAGAAGAGAGAAAATAAGAATTCCCCTCGCTCGCCGCGCCTAGATCCTCACCCATGGAAGAAAACTGGTTGCCGCACCAAAGGCCTTACGTTGAAACATAGGGACAAAGATGAAATGCAGAAAACATAGCAGTCCAAAAGTAAATGCGATAAACTCATATTTCAGTGGAGAAGCGTCCGGTCATCTATAGATTCGCCGATACCAAAAATGAAAATAAATTTAAACAATTTGTATTTATTGATATTAAATATCGCCAATGACCTAGCCGTTTATAAGGCGACCTTAAATAAATAATTAAAAAAAAATATATTAAAGATATATTTGATAACTAAGTCACGTAATGCACGTTTTAAGCGACATGAGTAAATAAAGTCGAGAAAGAGCCATAAAACAATGAGATCGCCAAATATTCGCTACTATCACCGCGGCGAATTGACAGCTCGCCGCCCGCTCACAGTCAGCCGGCCGCAGGGGCTATTTCACTGCTGGGCGATAACCACTAAGGTCGGAACCGCTAAGGTCCGCTTTCGCCGGTTTCCTGCCATGCCCGGGAAGCGCGCCTTTAGGCCTCACCACAATACGAACTAGAATTTTGAGTGAAATGAAGTCGTGCTTTCAAGTGCGTTGCGTCCAGATTATAGTATGCGTTTACCGAGTTTTTTTTGGGATGGCATGATTTGCCACTCCTACTGCCCGGCGTCGGCCCACTGAGTGACGTCACCCGACCGTCCAGCCGGCCGGCGGGCGCGCCCAGCAGTTCACAATTACACGAAAGTGTGAAGATCAATTATATTGTTTGGATAATTAACCAATTAAATCGCTGGGTTAACCAATTAAATCGCTCTACAAAATTGCCTATATTGTGGTAACCCACTTTGGTAGTGCGAGCATAAGAAGTCGTACGCCTCTGGTGAGAAATCCTCCATTTAAACCAAAGCGTTTTCAGCAGACGCCTTTCGGAAGCGCTGCTGAGCAGAGCCATGAGAAGCCGCCCTAAGGTAAGAGTTTTAAGAACTGAATGGATGTTTACATGCTAATTGTCAATACCACACTCGTACGACAACTTTTAGACTTTTTGCATTATTCTGGAACTGAAATCATCTGAATTGATCTTTTGATCATTACATTTATCGTTTGGATTCTAAATTTAATATGCATATCACCAATTCGCAGGATACCAATCCCTTTGTTCTTTTCTGCTTTCCCTCTACATCGATTATATTCAAAGTATGTGTCAGACATCGCGAAGGGCTCCAAAGGACCAGAGTTCTTCGCAACCTATAATGTGGGATTTCTGATGCGGTGTTGACCTCTCTTATTTCTTCAGATGTCATCTCCGTCAACTTAGTATATTTATTGAGATAGCTGGCTCTCAACGGCTTTGCCGTCATTATCAGTCTACAAATGTAAAGGAAAGAAAATATAAATAAAATACCAATAATATACAAAATAATCCTTTACATTTGTAGACTGATGACGGCAAAGCCGTCGAAAGCCTTTACTTATTTTGTAACAATCTCAATAAATCTACTAAGTTGACGGAGATGACCTTATTTCATTATTCGTGGCCGTCAGATAAGAGTGTAACCCTAGCTGGAGCACATCTCAAAGTGGGCGGGGCGTCAGCTGCGCAGTCGCCGTTCGGAAGAAATCGCAGAGCTGCGCAAGTGGGCAGTGTCTCGACTGGAGTGCGGTGACGGATCGGCTTCTTTCAATTAACTCTTTCCTATGCGTGTGCTGCGCTGAAGTGACTGCAATGCGAGGATGACTTCGAATTTTCTGCGAAAAAATGGCACGCATTCTTGCAGAATGTGCAATAATCAATGAGAATAGCAAACAAATAATTATTTCATATGAACGAAAATGAAAAGTATTTAGACCCCCTTTAAATTTACCAATTAAAATTTCAACGCGGTCTTCAAGTATTCAGAGAGTTATTGAAAAGTAAACTGGCCAAATAACACCAGAAAAATGAGCCTGGCTTTGAGTGTAAAGACAGAACTCTACGAAAAATATTTCAAATCCCCCCTCTCCGAGTCAGAGTAAGACGCGGTTATTTGACTTGTTGGACTATGCAAAACGCCACGCCTCGCCTCATGCCCACCGCGGTAAACCGGAATTGTTTACCAGACGCCACATGCAAGCAAGTGCTAGGTGCACACTTTCTTCGCCGGAACACAAATGTTCTTTTAAAACTGTCTTCACAATGAAGGTGTGTAGAAAATAGTATTATTACATCAGTAAGAAATTGGCGAATACATTGAAGCTGTTTTCATCATAGAACATTGAGAAATTTTGCTCAAGGTAAAAATGAATTCCGTATGCATCACCAAGGGTGTTTTAGTTTGGTCATTTAAATGATTTCTGTAATAGGTACTACTCAAACTTAAGTACATCATCGTTCAACACGTGTTATATACAATTTCCTTAATTTTTATTACGCAAAAACATTGTAACTGCTGTTATCGTAGAAAACAATGCGGTAAAAGAATTCAGAAAATTCTATAAGGAATCGCGAACTCTCACAAAACGTACCCTTAAAACGTATTAGTACGATAGCTGGAAAACCTTGAAATAAGAGCAAGTATTGTTTCAGTAAGTCGTAATAAGACCCCCTCGGCATCCTATTGAAAGGCTTCCGCTCACCTCACTTTAGATCTCGGGAAACAGCCCGAAACAAATTATCGACAGTTTTAATTTCTTGGTAAGTGAACAAAATCTCTACTACTGTAAAACATTACACGAATGCATAGGATGAAGTTTCCGATCCATGCATTGTAAAAACATGCTATTTATGATCTGTGAACGACGATGGATCTTTGTTTACTAATTAAGGATATTTTCTCAAAAATATACAACAGCATCCCAGAATGTTGGTTGCACAATAAACACGAACGATTACCGCGAAAAAATTTAGGATTTCTAGTAAAAACTTTTTTCTATATTGAAATTTTGTTCTCATTTATTAATCATCGTTAATATGCAGTTCAAGTATTTTATAAAAACCAACCGCCTTTTTTTCTGATCGGTCTGGTTTTGCAAGTCATGTGATAAATCTGTTTTCACAACTGCACGTTTGAGTAATGTTTTTACAACCATGTCACTTGTATTTTGCAATATTGACAATACTGATTTTATTAAACTTGTTAAAAAAAGTATTTTGTAAATTTGTATTAGTATCTTCATGCTTGTTACACATATAGCGGTATCTATGAGTTTTACTATCAACTTCTGCATTTCGTCAAACAATCCTGTCGTGAAAAAAGCGCGGCGAAAACTGCAATTAGTTTCCAATGTCAAAATGTACCCTAATAATTTAAATTTTCAATTAGAAAACTACATAGGTAATCTGAAAATCAAAAAAGTTATGGATCTGATGTCGAAACTAAAAGAATCATCACGATTCTGAAAGAACACAACTAAATTTTCCTCACGTTAAGAACTTCCCGGGCAACTACAGCCACTTACTTGCATCTCCTCAGCGATCGGCCTCCGAAGCGAACGGCACGCAACACTTCCAACGACTGAGCGTTGGCGACGGGGAGGGGGGGGGGGGGGGGGGGGGGAGTCGCAGGGCCAGAATCTCCCCTCGCACTTTCTCCTATCAATGTTGAGTGTCCCTGGTACGGAAAAGTCAAAGTTCTCCGAACTTGCGGCTCCGATGGGTGAGCAATGTAAGGCCCGCAACAGATTACAACCGAGAGATGCGTTGCGAGAAATGTGCGACGAGAAATGAGCGACTAGAAATGAGGAAAGGGGCCGGTGAGGATGCGTCCACACACTAGAAATTATTCTTATTCTATGTCTCGAAATGCCACAAGCCGAGAGTGTTGACAGCCGTTAGCTATGAGATCAGCTGCGAGTCCTATTTCTTGCTTTATTAAATGCTCTTGTGTAATTTCAACACGTGAAATCCTTTTGTGGTCATAATCGTAAACCATCTGTTAGACGAGTTCGAATTGCTTAAAGAGAAATACATTACTGCATCGCTTACAAATCATTATTTAATGTAAAAAAAACTGGAACGTATGTGACGTTTAGGGGAGAAGTACAATTGTATTTACTTAAGCTCCATAATCTCTCCCTTTTACTGTATTTGTTGGTTGAATTATGAATAAATGGTGAACGATCAAATAATTCAGAATAAAATTCACAATTAATAAATTCATTCATAAATAATAAATACGAATCAAGAAAATAATTAATTCAATTCTTTCAAAAAAACCCTTCTAGATTCTTGCTTCAAATTTTTATTTTTATACAAGTAAGGAAATTTTCCACACAAGTTTTTCATGTTCATTTCCGTTTAAAGAAAAAATTCAAGTAACCAATTAAAAAATGGTTGTTTAACACATCTTTTGCTGCTAAATATTATAAACTCACTCAGTTCTATGTACTGTTTAGTGTTTCCCCACGGTAGTGACGGCCTGAATGTCATATAAAAAGTGAAGGAGTAGAAATGTGTCCGAAAAATCTCGCTCGCTGACGGACTCGAGCGAGGAACTCTTTCGCCTTCGCAGAGGTGAACGAAAAAACTCTTTCTAGTGTGTGGGGGTCGATAAGTGTCCCTTGTTTCGATTTTCCACATTTCTCGTCGCGCATTCCTCGGTGTAGTCTGTTTCGGATCTTAGGCCTGCAACAGACTACGCCGAGAGATGCGTTGCGAGAAATGTGTGACTAGAAATGAGGAAAGAGGCTGACGAGTTTGCGTCCAGACACTACAAAAACATTATTCAATGTCTTGAAATGCCTTTATGCGCTACAAGCCGAGAGAGGGACAACAGTTAGCTATGAGATCCCTGCGAGTTCCATTTCTTGTTTTATTAAATGCTCTTGTGTAACTTTAACCCATAAAATCCTTGTTTTGTTGCCATAATCGTAAACCATCTGTTTAACAAGTTCGAATTGGAACGTATGTGACTTTTAAGGGAGGAATGCAATCTGTGCATATTTTCTTGAGCTCCGTACTTCCCCCCTCTGTTTCACTGCATTTATTGGTTGAACTATGAATGAATCAAATAATTCAGAATAAAATTCACAATTAATAAATTCATTCATAAATAAAAATACGAATGAAGAAAATAATGAATTAATTAAATTATTTTAAAATACCCCTTCAAGTTTCTTGCTTCAAATTTTTATTTTTATATTGATTATGAACGGGTTTCGTACAAGTAAGAATATATTTCACACAAGTTTTTTTTGTTCTTTTACGTTTAAAGAGAAAATTCAAGTAAACAATTAAAAAGCTGGTTGTTTAACATCTTTTACTGCTAAATATTATAACCTCACTCTGTTCTGGGTACCATGTAGTGTTTTCATCCCATAGTGAAGGCCTAAATGTCATATGAAAAATGAAGGAGTAGAAATGTGTCCGAGAAAATTCGCTCGCTCACCGACTCGAGCGAGGAAATCTTTCGCCTGCGCATAGGCGAAGCAGAAAACTCTTTCTAGTGTGCGGGGGTCCATAAGTGTCCCTTGTTTTGATTTTCGACATTACACGTCGCACATTTCTCGCGACGCATTCCACGGTGTAGTCTGTTGCGGGCCTTATGTATGCCTTATCTTTGGGATCGCGAAATCAACAATTTTGAGGGCAATATCGCAGAACCTGCATTGTTCGGGGCAATGACATGAAGGGGCTCCGCATATAATAGGAAAAAAAAAACGGTTTATTATTACAGATATCTGATTTAAAAGGTAAGTTATAAAAGTGCCGAATCGTAAACTTAGTATTTTTCAAACAGTCGTATTGCATTGCATCATAATAATCACAAAGTTTAATTTCCGATCACGATGTCTAAATTGGTCATACTATCTTCATCATAAAGCATAGAAACAGCAAAATGTAAATTTGCGTATGTTTGAAAAATCTGATCTTCAAAAACAGATTAATTTACTATAAAAATTGGCGAAATGATGTCGAAAATCAAATTAAAATTTAGAAATATTTGCTCTTAAAATATCCAATTTGGTTATGGGTTACGTATATTTCTTTGATATTCCCGATATGCCCAAACCATTACATAGAGCTGCAATTTTCAAATTTGCGTGAATCATGCTATTGTTTTTGCGATAAATAGAACCATGTTTCGTGCAAATTTTCGAGAATTTTTTCTCGCAAAAGTATTCATTCTGCGTGAAAATCACTAATAAAAGATTTTTTATATCACTATTTCTTCTATTGTGAAATATCCTAATATACCACGTGTTACATTTTACATTTTGCCAAGATCTTACGATGCACATTGAATATCTTTAACCTGCTCAGTTTTCGTGATGCGCTAAACGTTTTTCTGACCATCATTTCGACGAATATACAGGATTCTTTTCACAGAAAATGAAAATGCTAAAGTCTGTGGAACAGCGACTCTTGAACGACGTTATATTCTTTAATGAGATTATCACCACCGCGGTGACGTTCTAGCAGTGCAAGTGATAGTGGATGACTTTTACACATCTTCTGTCGAAAGGAGAAACAAAGCATACACGTCTCCCACATCTTTCCCTCGTCATCTTGCAAGCAAGTTCCCGAGATCGAGATCGTTTTCATTATCGCTTTTCCGTTTATACTGAAGGCCTTGGAGTTTAACGAGTGTTTGGTCGCGCGGGATCCTGGGACCCGTGGGTGTGGGTATCCTAACGGGTGAAACCCAAACGCATTAATACAGGTACCCGTAACATATGAGTCAATCGTATTATATGAGTCGTCCGTATAAACGAGTTACCCTTACAATACGGTCACCGGTATCATTAAAGTTTTGGATACAGAAGAACAGAACGTATTCCGTTTAAGATCGTAAAGTTGTCAGTTTAGAAGTCCTAAATAGGCAACCGCATAATAGGACAAATCAGCAATAGTTAGAGCGTAATAACGGAAATAAGAAAGTAGCGGAACGAAATTAAAAATATCAAAAAGATGCCTTAAGTGCTCTTTCTTTGTGTACATATCAAATGCTCTTCGTAAGTTACCATGTGACTTAATTTATTTAGGTTATTATTCTGTATATTTTAAAATATTAAAAAATTGTTTTAATTGTTTAAATAAAAATAGTAAAAAATAAATTGATCCACCTTGCAATTTCTGTTTTCTTACGTACAATGAAAACTCATTTTCGAACATGCGGCTATGCTGTAAAGTCTTTTAAGCATCGAAAGATACCACTGAAACTTGAAATTAGGTAATGATTGAGCGCATAGTTGGCTACATTGTCCTGACCTGCACTGCCGCCCATCAGATGCAGTTTGGACCACTATTTATCACATTCAATCCAGAACAGTACGTAGATGGAACAATTTCTCGAAAGCCGAGCTGGGTATGGAACTACGCAAAATCTCGGAGGAATTTCATGCTATATGTGACATATGTGGCCAGAAATTTAGTTATAACGGCTCACTTTCTCTTGGTCATTTTCGAAGCAAGCACGGTTTTGTCTCAAGGATAGTACAGCCACGGACAAGAAAATCTTATTTACTGGGAATTAATTAGTAAAGAGGTAAGTTCTCCAAGTAACTTTTAGAAGAATGGGGGGGTCTCTGATACAGATGCTTTGGTCACTTCTTTTTCGATTCCACATATATGTTATAACTCAGTTTTTCTCTGTGTAAGGTGGACCACCTAAGATGGCTACGGCTAATATCTTCAAAATGGTTTAAGGTAAAGAAAAGCGGACAAAACCAAGTTGCTGATAGAGAAAATAACTTTTTTCAAACATTTTTTATTTTTGGAATATTGGCGCATTTTTTTATTTTTGAACATTTTAAGAGTACGCCATCTTCTATCCGATAAAAAGAATTGAAATTTTAAACAGAAATGTATTGGAGGGCAATGCATGTTTATTTTGACTTGAACTATTTCCTTGACCCTTTTTTTTTAAATAAATAAAAATAAGATAATTAGACTAAAAATCTCTCCATGCTCTAATTTAAAATAAGATAATGAAATTTCAAAGCAATGTAGCCTACTTAGCTAATGTACTGTACACATAATGGAATGAATTAAACGTTTGTATGCAGACCAGATATTTGTGACCCAGAGGCGCGTCGTTTATGAGAATAGTTAGCATACTCTCATAGTATTTGTACATCTCAGTATTTAAAAATTATACAAAATGTATGAGATATATTACACAATTTAATTTATTTAAAACGATTTAAAACGCAGCCATTAGGAACACAGGATATATAACTTCCTGAATATTCTATATATATATATAGAATATTCCCTCCAAAACAGAACGGAGAAAGAAAGGGAGTCGTACAACAGATAATAAATGTGCTTCCTGTCGGTGCATATAAAGCAGGCATGTCAAGGTTGCAGGCAAGGTAAACAAGCTTAGAGCACGCGGGCACTGCGTCCAGAGAAATTGGTGTGAGTTTTAAAAGTGAGTGTTGAACAAATATCTGCGGAGTGGCGGTACTTCACTGGACACCTGACAGTGACAGCACAGGACAGGACAGTGACAGCACCTGACAGGGACAGTGACAGTGACAGTGACACAATGACAGTCTGGGAGAAGTTACTCGACAGTTATTGTCACAAAGGGTATAGCCAAAGAAGGCGGTGAAAAGTGCTCCCAAACCAAATCGATAATCGCAATGCTCATATGAAAGCGAATACAAAATGACGTAGATTCACAAAAAATTGTTTAAAAATCTGAAAAAATGTATGTTATGGAATGTTATAAGACTCATTTTAGGGGGGAGAAAGTAGAGACTACTTCAACGTTATCACATCGAAAATGAATTTCAATTGTTTTCTATATGAATTTGGCGTCAAAATTTGTTGACAAAAATACCTTCAAATTGAACTACGTTTCCCCGTCTCTGCAATTTTTTTCAGCCTGATACAAGCAATAGATGCTGAGGAAAAAAACAAAACATGCAAAACACGTTTCTCGTATCTCAGCAACAGAATGCCCTAAGAGGCTGGTTTTGGTTGAATATACGTCCTTTTGTATTATCATTCGTATGAGCATCGCGATTATCGATTTGATTTTGGGGCATTTTTCATCGCCTTATTCGCCTATACCCGTTGACTATATTACTTACTATTTTCTCTTTAAGGCAAATAAATAATTCATTAACATGAAAGTATAAATCAGCCCGATTTCGAATTCTCAATTAAGAGTAAAATTTAAAATATTGAATAAAAAATCTGGGTTTTGCGCTCCTGTTTAAGAGTAATATAAAAGCATGACTTTTCTACATCCAGCTTAAAAGGTTTAACACACAAATATTCTTGTCTGTCAAATGCGCGATCCGTAAGTAAGCTAGAATTGTTAACTTATAGGGACATTTTAATTTAATTCACATTATTGCTAAATACAATACAAACTGAATGATTTAATAAAAAACAAACAAGGTAAAGAGTCCGTCCGTCCATCCGTCTGTCCGTCGGTCCGTCGGTCCGTCTGTCCGTCTGTCCGTCTGTCCGTCTGTCCGTCTGTCCGTCTGTCCGTCTGTCCGTCTGTCCGTCTGTCCGTCTGTCCATCTGTCCGTCTGTCCGTCTGTCCGTCTGTCCGTCTGTCCGTCTGTCCGTCTGTCCGTCTGTCCGTCTGTCCGTCTATCCGTCTGTCCGTCTGTCCGTCTGTCCGTCTGTCCGTCTGTCCGTCTGTCCGTCTGTCCGTCTGTCCGTCTGTCCGTCTGTCCGTCTGTCCGTCTGTCCGTCTGTCCGTCTGTCCGTCTGTCCGTCTGTCCGTCTGTCCGTCTGTCCGTCTGTCCGTCTCTGTCCGTCTGTCCTGTCCGTCTGTCCGTCTGTCCGTCTGTCCGTCTGTCCGTCTGTCCGTCTGTCCGTCTGTCCGTCTGTCCGTCTGTCCGTCTGTCCGTCTGTCCGTCTGTCCGTCTGTCCGTCTGTCCGTCTGTCCGTCTGTCCGTCTGTCCGTCTGTCCGTCTGTCCGTCTGTCCGTCTGTCCGTCTGTCCGTCTGTCCGTCTGTCCGTCTGTCCGTCTGTCCGTCTGTCCGTCTGTCCGTCTGTCCGTCTGTCCGTCTGTCCGTCTGTCCGTCTGTCCGTCTGTCCGTCTGTCCGTCTGTCCGTCTGTCCGTCTGTCCGTCTGTCCGTCTGTCCGTCTGTCCGTCCGTCTGTCCGTCTGTCCGTCTGTCTGTCCGTCTGTCCGTCTGTCCGTCTGTCCGTCTGTCCGTCTGTCCGTCTGTCCGTCTGTCCGTCTGTCCGTCTGTCCGTCTGTCCGTCTGTCCGTCTGTCCGTCTCTGTCCGTCTGTCCGTCTGTCCGTCTGTCCGTCTGTCTGTCCGTCTGTCCGTCTGTCCGTCTGTCCGTCTGTCCGTCTGTCCGTCTGTCCGTCTGTCCGTCTGTCCGTCTGTCTCTGTCCGTCTGTCCGTCTGTCCGTCTGTCCGTCTGTCCGTCTGTCCGTCTGTCCGTCTGTCCGTCTGTCCGTCTGTCCGTCTGTCCGTCTGTCCGTCTGTCCGTCTGTCCGTCTGTCCGTCTGTCCGTCTGTCCGTCTGTCCGTCTGTCCGTCTGTCAATCTGTCCGTCTGTCCGTCTGTCCGTCTGTCCGTCTGTCCGTCTGTCCGTCTGTCCGTCTGTCCGTGTCCGTCTGTCCGTCTGTCCGTCTGTCCGTCTGTCCGTCTGTCCGTCTGTCCGTCTGTCCGTCTGTCCGTCTGTCCGTTGTCCGTCTGTTCGTCCGTCTGTCCGTCTGTCCGTCTGTCCGTCTGTCCCGTCGGTCCGTCGGTCCGTCGGTCCGTCGGTCCGTCGGTCCGTCGGTCCGTCGGGCCGTCGGTCCGTCGGTCCGTCGGTCCGTCGGTCCGTCGGTCCGTCGGTCCGTCGGTCCGTCGGTCCGTCGGTCCGTCGGTCCGTCGGTCCGTCGGTCCGTCGGTCCGTCGGTCCGTCCGTCTGTCCGCCCGTATGTATGTACGCGCCTCTATCGGACAGATAGACGGACGTTTGGAAAAAAAAATTTTCGGTATCAGAGGACCCCAAAACGTTTTTTTTTTTCCTTTGAAATCTTCAAATTGATTTTCCGCAGCTTTACATACTTTTCTCCATATTACGTGTATTACTCCGTTTATTCGTAAGTATACGAGAAAGCAGAATGGAACATTGCTTTTTCGGTATCAGAGGCCCCCAGAACCGTTTTGTGTTGTCTAGTTTAAAAGTTAATTGGCTCTGAATGCGGTGAGGAAGTGCGTACTTGAGTGCCAGGGTTGTATTTTTGCAACCTTTTGCTAACGTTGAGGAGCACATAATTGAAGGTCTATAAGTCAGTAAATAGTACATAATAATATGCATAATATGTTATAAAGAAACTATGTTCTACTGTCAAGTTTAAAAAATTATTACGCCCCGAATTGCTCGAGGAAGTGCGTACTTGAGCGGTTGGGTCGTTTTGTTGCAACATTTTTTTAACGTTGACGGCCACTTATTTCATAGGCTCTATCAACAAATAGTACGGAATCGTATGAATAATATGTTAAAAATAAAATGTATTCCCTGGCTACTTTGAAAATTATTACGAGTTGAATAGTCTCCTGATCCGAGAGCTGCAATTTGTTATATTTTTACAGTAATGAGCATTAATATTTATAAATAATGTTAGCAATTTTAGTGAGACTATAATTAGCCTAAAATTCGTGTATAAGTAGTTTTGTTCTAACTTTAACTTTTGATTTTGTGTCAGCTGGCTTTATTCTAAAGCTGGCTGAACACTAATTTTTGAGAAAACTACAAGAGCCTAAAATTTGGGGATACAGCATTTAATTAGCCTAAAATTATGTGCTGTTTTTTCTTTGGGTTCTGATATAGTGTGTCAGCCAGCTTTATGGACATGTCCGTGCCCATTGCGTTGGATTCAGGGTGCAATCGTCATCGCGCTGTAAACCCCTATTTTAGAATTTTATCCTGGAACTATGATAGCAATGTTAAACATTTTTTGGGGAAATATGTTTTGGAAAAAGGACTTCGTAGCATAAATTCTATATTGAATGCAAATCAAATGCCGTTTACTGATGGAAAATCGGACCGTTTGTTCAGACGGTATTAGTGAAGTAATTTTGGCTTATTTTGACGCTGCCACAAGGTGATGGCGACAAATTGAACTGTTGTCAATACATTTAGCCTTAATTCTTCACAGACCCAACAACTATCTCCTTGTGGCTGTCAACACCGTAGACTGAAATTTTCTTTGAAATATTTATAATAGAAACTGTACCTACCTTTAATGTTAGGATATTTGTTTTTGAACAAATTGTACATTATTTTCTTATTCAAATTTGCATGAAGATACTGCATTTGCTTCCCACTATAGTGACAATCTTTTACTGGAAAGGACTTTACATGCCAATGAACTTTAATTTTACTGTCAGATGGAAGAGAGAAGCTTGTATTTTGCACGCATATCTACTGGGCCTTTTCCTACTACCTCAAGTGCTCTTAATCTTTTAATTTTCCTCACACCTACTGACAATATCACAAGAAATGCTGACAGACATAATTTAAATCATTGTGCTCCAACCATTAAGAGGTATCTGAATGTATGCTCTCTTCCTTTCTTCCCTTCTACATTTCTTGGTCTCCTTCTCTTTACACTTTCAACATCAATCAGACTTTGCAAATAAATATTTTGTTCATTTTTTCTTGAGTAGCTGTTGTAAAATCGCGTGAAGACTGTCATTCTGTTCTCTTCTGATATTCTTGAGAAACAGTTTGCCCGAAACTTGCAGTCAGCACTTAAGCCTCTAGATCTCACCATTATCCCAACATGATTTTCATGCTCTTTTCTCATAAACTTAGCTTTCCTAATTACATTTCCCTTATAATTACCTTGATTTCAAAGTCTCTTGCCAATTTTCCTAACACTCACATCTGCGGCATCTATATCAGTAACTGAATTCTTGGAAAATTATACTGGGTCACAGTGTAACAATTCTTCCAACATCACACTTTCAACAATGACTAAGCCACTTAGCTATATCAGCTGTGAAATCAGGCCAAAAACTTTACCCTCTCAAAGAACATAAACTTCATTTTGTTAAAAGAGCTGATGTTCTGGACTTCAGCCCTTTTAGCAAATACAGCAAAATAGATGTCTATTTTTGTGTCATAAGCAGAGTGCAAACTTAGGTTCTTTTAACATAAATCAGTGCACCTATGTTCATAGAATATATTTCAGTAGGAAAGCCCCCCACAACAAACCCACCCACACACACATACACACACAGAGATATAAGCCCTTTTACGAAATAGCTATTCAAATATTGATTGGCATCATTTCCTGAATAGAAAGTGAGATTTAGATATTTTCCTACCCCTAAGTGAAAATTGGAGTTGAATAATACAAGAGTGCATTGTATCACATGAACATACTGGGGCCCCAGCAAGACAATCCGACCCTGCATAAAACAGCAAGATTACTATTATAACAGAATAACAGATGAAAAATAAAATTTAGTTTCATTTTACTGTACATTTTTTTATTAATTATTTCCTTATTCCAAAAATCGAATAAAAGTGAAAAAAGTTAATTTTAATGCCCCAAAATAGATGAGAACAAAATTGCATCTGCAAAATACATAAAGTTTATATTTAAATGATTTTTATAAAGCAAAAGTTATTTGCTACATACTTTTCCAATAAATTATTAGTAATTATAAAAATGTATACAGAAATTTAGAAATTACAAAATATTGAAACCCATGCCAAAACATTCACAAAAACTATGAAATTCTAGGTCAACTTCATATCTCTTCAGTTCGCCATATTTCTTAATCATATTGTAATTGCAAATTCAATTGTTGTCTAATCACAAACATGGGTATTCACATATAAAAATATGAGGTACAGTCCTTCCTAAACTACCAAACAAACCTAAAAATTAGATACTAATTTTTTTGTGTGGATGTTCATGAAAATTGGTAGAAATTGATAACTGAAAGAAAGGAAAAATGAAGTACAAATAAAAAGGAAAGAAAAAATGAAGGAAAAAATTGAAACTCCCTGAGAATTGGGGCCATTACCTTTGAACTCCACATAAGCAATCTGTACATGTTTGAGTGGTTGCAAGAAATCGACTTCCCATAGTTCTATGATAGAAACCCCTAAAATATTGTCAATTGATGTAAAAAAGAATTTTTAAATATTCAGCTCAATTGTATTACATTAAGACCTGCCTTATCAGCTCTGAATTTGAAAAAAATTGCCATTTTTCTTTGCAACATTCAGGTGTTGGCAACAAAAAGAGTTTTTGTTTTGTCTTGTAAAGAATGATTGTCTTCAGTTTTTATTCTCACATTATTTGATAAACATGCAGACCGTCAGCCCGGTGGCTGAGGTCGCTAAGACAGTAGTGTCGTAGTGATCTCGGACCAAAGGGTCGCGGGTTTGAGTCCCGCCTCAGGCATGGTTGTATTTGTGTTCATCCTTTCTCTCCTTATCATCACCATTTCATTTCATCTTCATAGTTACATACCGTTAACTCCAATAGTGGTCACTAATGACCTAGATGTTGATGTGACCTTAAATAACAAAAAAAAAAAAAAACATAGGCTGAAATATACATGGAATTTTTATGGACTGAATGTGGAAATGTATTTGGAATTGAAAAGAATATTATCCACTATTTTTTAAGTTATTTAGCTTTAAATATTTCAAGAAAGATACTTTTCAATTATATATTTACATCAGGTGGGTGAAAAGAATTGGGACATATGTAGGAGGTGAAGAAAGTATTGACATACTAGTCAATTATTTATTTTAATGAAACAGTAAGTAATATAACTTTTCTAGAAACATTTTTTTTTTCGTTCTGTAGAGAATTTATTGAGCTTTAATTGTTATCATAACAATAGTTTGACTGCAGCATGCTGATAGGAAGATATAATGGTTTTTCATGGACATGGTAAATTTTCCCCCATGAAATGAGCGAATTACCAATCAGAGAAATAAATCTCTCAGAATGGTGACACTTCAGACCTTTGCGTTAGGGCAGAATCCACAGAAGTTGGTAGTCAATAAATCTAGTATACAAGTCTGCAGCCTGAAATTTTGAAAGGAAAGAGTAGAGATCAAAAATTGATTTGAAAATTTAGTCTGACATTTGGATAGGAAATTGCTATCAGATATTTTGAATAAAAAGTGTAGAGAGGTTGGCAGTTTTGATAAGTTGTAGTGTTGTTTAGAAGATGATAGGAGTTCCTTAATTGGAAAATAATAAGGGATTTAATCAAGTGAAAGCTGTTTTTTCTGAAGTGAAAAATGGGGTCAGTAGAAAAGAAAAATGTATGTTGAAATTTCCGCTGTCAATACTGGTTACTCGAGAGGGTGTTTACTTAGGTTTTGATAAATAAAATGTCTCTTATATCGCATTTTGGCAATAATATTGAAGGCTTGCAAAATGGATTCAGCTATTGGCACTCAACCTGACATTTTCAAAAGATTTCAAACATAGTCAAGATTACATCACATGACTTCAATTTTAAACAATTTTTGACAGTTCCGAATTTGACATTGATATTACATTTCTCAACAAAGTAACATCTTAAAACTGTATATTATAATAATTAATGTTAATTTTGAAAGCAACACCAGAACCAGTGCTCTGTATGTATTCATATGTGAAACAATATTTTAAAGGATACTTGTTTGATGATTGCATGTTGCCTCCAGCGTAATTACAATTACAATAGTCCACAATTGACTCAAAATAATGGTATTGATGGTGAAAATAACAAAAGAAAATGTGAAACAGATTTCTTGTTTTCTTATAAAACAATTACAAAAACTACATCATCAGCCTAGAGAAGACTATAAAGAATTTTTACAGCTGTGATTGATATTTTTATGTTGTTTTGCACCAGAAAATTTTTCTGTCAGAGAGCCAGGCATCATACATCAAGTAAGGTGGATGGCAAAAACAATTTACTCCCTAAAAAATTTTGTGTTCTAGGATCAATTTTCTTTATGATGCTCTGAGATAGATGTCATCAGAAGGAATAGTTTATTCAATGTTAATGTTTATGTGAAAATTTGGTTTAATACTTCAAAAGTTACATTTGCCTTCAACAAAAATTATGTTCATTTTTCAAGATTCTGTTCAGTATTATGACTTAGTTGATTATCAAAAAATTATAATTTGAAAGGTGACATTGTATGAGTTTTAAGCAATTTGTAGATGAAACTTTAGATGAACAAATCTAATGGAATATGGCTGCAAAAGTTCTGTCTTTTGCTGAAAATGATGATGAGGAGGAGCTCTTTGAAGTTGAGTGGGAAAATATATAAGACAATAGGATAAAGTCAAAATCACTTTGAAAGAAGCTCAGCATTTTTTGGACAAAGAATATGATTATTTTGTGACACCACTAAATTTAATGTTCTTCAATGGGTTCAACATTTAAATTCATTTATTCATTCATTCTGATCCAGATGTTTGGAGTAAAGACTTGGATTCTTTGAAGGGCAGAGGATTATCTAATGTTTTAGGGTTGTAAACAACATACTCAAAAGGGGTGTCAAATTAATTCAATACTACAATGTAAGCATAACAAAAGATGAAGAGCAAAAGTTGTATGTTTTGCAAGCAGTTGTTGAATGTCAAAATTTATTACCAGGCACCATGAAATCTCTCATCTCAAAAACCTATACAGCCTAGTTGATTCTGGTGAAAATCTGACAAAATTTACCTATGCAACCAACCCATCTGTTGCATTACTGTGAAAATTTACTCATAAAAATTGTTCTCATGACATTACTTGCCATTTTTGAAATTTTTTTTTCTAACAATTACACAGGCCAACAAAAAAATGGTTTAAAAACAGTTTTTAAATCTTGATAGCTGATTTTTATAGTTTTTTGGGTGCTGAATCTACATCTGAACTCTGTTTGTTTCCATCACCCACAGTTTAGTCACAATTTGATCTAGTAAGATAGGGAAAATATGCTAAATATGCACTAAAAATTTAAAGGAAATGACTTCAAAATACCAAAAAAACTTTATTTAAACATGGAAGATGGCTTTATATTCTTAAAATTACATTTTACAAAGGCTTAACATGTCCATCGATGTACATTTTATTTTGTCCTTCCTTTAAAGTGCCTGATAAACTTATTTACAAAGCATGGCCTCCACCTCAACCAGGTAGGAAAGCAGAAACTTGGTGCCATGTTAACACAACAAGTGTTGAACTCTTTTCCATCCTCGCTCCCACCTACTTCACACTCGCTCATCCCATCCACACCTACCTCCACGTTACCATCTCCACCTATCCCCCTACCACCACCTCCATTTCATGATCCTATCCCAACGGCCACACCTGTCACTCTCACTCCTGCTCCAACTTCCTTTCCTAGTCCAAATCCTCATCCAAAGTACAACCTTCGCTGCAACCGCAGACCACCCCCTGCCTATGACCTGTAGCAACTACACTTAACAGGAAAGCCCACAATACATAAAAACAAATACCTATATGTACTACATCAAAACGTTCAATCTTTAAGAAACAAACTTACAGATTTAGAAATATTACTCGAACAAGACCTACAACACTTAACAATATTATGCTTTAGTGAACATTGGTTAACTCAACAACAACTAGACAGCACACACATTCCAGGTTTCACCCTAGCTAGTGGCTCATGTAGGCAAATAGGCAAATCACATCACGCTTATGGCGGTACTTGCATATTTGTTAAAAATAACATTCATTATGTATCAATCACGGAATACTCCTATCTCTTAAAAGATAAAGACTTTGAAATATCTATCATAGATTTACCAAATCAAAGAATATGGATTTTATGTATGTACCACAGCCCCACTGGAAACACAAATGTTTTCCTAAAAAATCTTGAAATTGTTCTTGTTAAACTTAAAAGACGCAGAAATTATAAAATTATATTATGCGGTGATTTCAACATAAACTGTTTGTCAAAATCAAATGATGAGGAACTATTCAAAAATTTACTTAAATCTTTCAACTTACAAACTATTATAAATCAACCCACCAGAATATCTAAAACAAGCAGTACTGCCATTGATCAAATAATAATAGACACAAATGATTGCAGCTATTCAGTTGTTACATATAACACAGGCTTTAGTGACCACACAGCACAAATTCTCAAACTCAAATTGGACACTAAAGTTATTAAGGAAACACTTTATAGAGAAACTCGAAACTTCTCTCAGGAAAACCTTGACAAATTCAACTCCCTAATAAGTTCAGAAAACTGGGAGGAGGTGTACAAAGCAACAGACACAAATACCAAATTCAACTTATTCATAAACATATTCCAAAGTTATTTCAACACTGTTTTCCCACAAACACTGAAGAAAATAACAAGCAAAAACCACAAATCATGGATAACTAAAGGAATCAAAACATCATGTGAAAGGAAACGAAACATGCATGAAACCATCCTTCATCACGAATGTAGTTCCGATTTCATTGCTTATTACAAAACATACAAAAGTATCTTAAAGAAAGTAATTAAACAGGCCAAACTGTTAATGAATGATCGACACATTGCCAAAGCACGAAACAAAACAAAAGCAATGTGGAACATTGTAAAAAATACTCTAAAAACAGAAAACAGAAACACCAAAAACATTGAACTTAACTACAAGAACAATGTTCTGCGCAACCCACAGCAAGTAGCAAACACTTTCAATAGACATTTCTCAGAAATTGGAGAAAAGTTAATACACTGCAATTCTGTAAATAATATAAATATGCAGTCAAATATACCCACATCACCAAATGCAAAGTCCATATATATCTCTGAAGCATCACCTGCAGAAATACAGAAAATCATAAATAAAATGAAAAACAAATTCTCTACAGGACTGGATAATATCCCTGACATACTCATTAAACATTCAGCAACATATATACTAGAACCGCTCACACACATTTGTAATCACTCCTTAATGACAGGTAGCTTCCCAGAAATTCTCAAAAAAGCAAAAGTTAAGCCACTATTCAAAAAAGGCAACACCCACGATCTCATGAATTACAGACCAATATCCTTACTATCTGGATTTTCAAAAATTCTAGAAAAACTTTTTAATGATAGACTCAAACATTTCCTCAATTCAAATAACATATTGACAGAGGCTCAACATGGATTCAGAAATGGTAGATCAACAGACACTGCTATCTTCACCTTTCTAAATAACATACTTCTTGCTCTAGATCAGAAAGAAATTCCCATCGGTTTATTTCTAGATTTATCAAAAGCATTTGACATTATTGATCATGACATACTGTTATTCAAACTTGAAACTTTGGGAATTAGAGGCATTGCACATCAATGGGTAAAATCTTACCTTTCAAATCGTTGTCAAGTAGTCACAATCAAGCATGTTAGAGATAAAATGATTTCAAGCCATTTTTCCCAACCTAGAATGATAAATTATGGAGTCCCACAAGGATCAATCCTGGGCCCTATACTATTTCTCTTGTACATCAACGACATGCCCCTGACTCTACAAAAGAGCAAAATGGTCCTATTTGCAGATGACACTAACATTATTATTAAAGCAAATACCCAACAAACTCTACAGAAAGAAGCACAAACAGTTCTAGAAGCACTTGTAAAATGGTTTCAGGAAAACAAACTCATCATAAACACCAGTAAAACTGTCTCCCTAAACTTTCGGAATCCACTCTCTAAAGTAAAGCCTCTAACACAATTGATGATAAAACACATGCCTGTAAAAATAGCCCAAAAAACAACTTTCCTTGGATTGACAATTCAAGACAATTTAAAATGGAACTCCCACATCACAGATCTAAACAACAAGCTTACCAAGTCATGCTATGCCATCTACATCCTTAAGTCAAATTCAAATTTGGATACACTACGAACAGTGTATTTTGCAAATGTCCACTCGCATCTAAAATACGGAATCATATTCTGGGGAAACTCCCCAGAAAGTATTCACACTTTTATCATCCAAAAAAGAATACTGAGAACAATGACAAACACTCACAAACATGAGTCCTGCAAACCACTTTTCAAGAAATTACAAATCCTACCACTCCCATGCATATACATATTTGAAATATTAATCTTCACAAAGAAGACGCTTATGGAAAACAAGGATTCTGTTACTCTAAATACTGATGTTCACAACTATAATACTAGACAAAACAAGAATGTGCATGTCCCACACTGTGAAACTTCACTCTTTCAAAAGAGTACCCTTTTTGAAGGCATCACACTATATAACAAACTCCCTAGTGAATTTAAAAGCTTAAACTCAATACACACATTCAAAAATAAACTGAAAGCTTTCCTGTTAAACCATACATTCTACAGTACAAAGGAATACCTACACCATAAACACATATCAACATCAATATAAACTAATAAAAATAATTTTTTTTTTTTTGTTGCATATTCTGCTGCATGACTTGAGGCCCCCCCCGCTGATTGATGGATATAAAAGGATAGATCCAGCCCAAGCATCCATCTCATGAAGATTCTCCTTCTTATTTATTTTTGCTCTCAACTTTAGCTTTACCCTACTATTTATAAAATTAATTTGTATTTAGCATGAAAACAGAATTCAATTTTATACCTGTATTGTATTTAATATTTGAAATATTTGCATTGTACATTGTATGATCATATAATGTCCTGACTTGTCATACATGGCTTATGCTGTATTTATGTGACAAATATATTATTATTATTATTATTTATTATTATTATTATTATTATAGCTTTTTCTCCTAAGCGCCGTTTGCTGACTCTCCTGGTGAAGTGACTCAACAAGTAATCTCTCATCATGTTGGGTGTTCCAGTGTCCCTGATAACGTTTTTCCATCACTTTTAGATCTAGATGAAAATGCTCACCTTGTTCTTCACTTACATCACCTAAATTGTCAAGAAGATTCATAAATGACTGTTTAAAAGTCAAACCACTATGCTTGTTAAACATCCCAATGTTTTGAAAGCAATTGCATATTGGCATATTGGCAACAATTGCTTGATAGTCTGGGTCTTTTTCATTGCCTAGGAACTTATTTACGTGTTTAAATGAAATCCATGCTTTTTTTTCATTTACTGTCATATGTAGTTCTAATTGGAGATCAAGCATCAGCTTTCTAATATCAGGCCCAATGAAGATACCTGCTTTTAATTTTGTAGAAACTTTTCATAAAGATATTTGAAACATTGGCCATCTTTAGGTTAGGCCTCCTCAAGTTGTTTCATGAGGCCTAATTTTTTGAACAGTGGAAGCAGCCAAATGTTGTGAACCAGATGTTCCCGTAGAATGTTCTTTTCTCCTGGCTTTAAAGATTTTCATGTAATTCAGATTTTCAGGTAATGATGGATATGTGTAACTATTGTTTAATATAACTGCTTTTAAACTAGTTTTAGAGGAATTAATAAAGTCTCCATTGTTGCTTTTTTGTATTCAATTCCGAACTCATTCATCAGACTGGCAATATTCAAGCAATATACTAAATCCTGTTCTTGTTTGAAAAAATGAGCAAATTGCTGCTCTCTTCTTATGTACATGTGAATTCCAGCTGCTAACAAGTTTTTTTCCTTGAGCCTGGAACTAAGCAGTTCAGCTTTCTCCTTTTCTAAGCCTAATCCCTGACCACATCATTCAGTTCAGTTCAGCGTAAACAACTGAGGTTCCACACTATTTACGGGACCCTAAACCTGACACTAAAGCTGGTTCATCTTTATTACAGGGAGATTCATCACTTGACATGTTATACAGATTAATAGTTGCAATAGCCACTGGTTGTTCAGGAATAGGCATATCAAGACTAGGGCATATTGGTTGAATTGCAGATGGTAGATTAGGGTATTCTATTGCTTTTGTTTTTTGTTGTAACCAATAACTTCAATGAAACAAATGTAGCAATCATCTGAATGATTCCTTGGTTCCCTTCATAACATTGGAATGACTGTTTTTGACCATTTTCTAAGGTCTTCTCCACAAACATAACATTATGTGGTGCCCAAGATTTGTCCTTATCATCAAGTTTAATTCCAAAATATGAAAAATACATATTTGTAAGAAAGTCTGTAATGTTCTGTTTGTGTTTCTTATTAACAAATTCACCACAAATATAACAATAACTGTCAGGACTGTTCTTACAACAACTAGCCATGACTGAACACTAATTGCTAAACTGGTATTTACTTATTATTCACATCAGAAGATAGTTTGGTTCAGTGCTGTGAGTAATAACACAAAGTTAAATAAATATGTGTGTACCTCAAGAAATTTTACTATGCTTTAGAGAGTGTTTATCATAACAGTCTTAAATAATAGGGATCTTTATTTTATCAAAAAATACCTCTAATAGACAGTTTACTATTTTATATAAGACAGTTTGACCACCAAAGTTTTCTTGCCCAACTAATTCACTTAAATATTTAGAAATAAAATCTTAGAATCACACAATTTTAAGTTTTAATTCTTCTTTAATGTAGTTTTATTGGGATATTGTGAGGAATAATCATATTTTTCCCATCTTCAGGCATTGTAAAAAAACACATTACCTTAGTTCATATGTTAAAATAAATATGAATACCAACCAATACAAAAGCACTTTGACCATGGTGAAATAATATAATAAATAATAATAAATAAAGAGGAGTAAATCATTCTTGGATTTTTTCAAATGCCTGAAGATGGGGAAAAATTATTATTCCTCAAAATGTTGCAATAAAACTAAATTAAAGAATAATGAAAACTTCAAATTGTATGACTCTGTGGTGTTATTTCTAACTATTGAAGTGAGTGAGCTTGTAAAGAAAATCCATGTGGCCAAACTACCTTCCACTCACTTTTTAGTATGTATAATTAATATTAATACACATGGTAACTAATACTAAGCTTCTATGGTACTACACCTCATTCAAGTAAAGAATTGAAGGGATTCTCAGAGAAACAGCATTAGTCCAAAATTGAGAAAATGGAGTTAGTGTGAACTTCGTGTGTTAGTTTTGTGTGTTAGTGTGAACTTTGTGTGTTAGTTTGAACTCACCTTTTAATGTGAACTTTTATGCATCAGATCTTTTATGCATTATTTGAACATAAATATGAAGTTTAGAAAACTTGGAAAAGACCACTTAGTTAAAAAGCACCATCAAGGTTTTTAAAAAGTTTTTGTCAGAATGACAATACATTAAATTAAATTACTGCAAGAAAATTTATGAATTATGATTTTATAAAATATAGACAAGTTCACCTCAAGATGATTTGAAAGATAAACTCTGAAACAGGTAAAGTAAAATAATAACTATGATATAAACACTTCTTTAAAACCTTTTTTTAAGAAGTTTGTTTTGTTATCAGATTGTTTTTAACTAAAGGAATCTACAATTCATTGATTTAACTTTTTAGGCAATCATTTATTCAAAAATAAGATTTAAAAGTAATTATTTACATTGTAATTGTATGATTTTGTTAATATTTTTGCTGCTTTCATTTCCTTTTCATTTTTTTTAATCCTTCATTAGACCACTTGAATACTTCATTGTAAAAATAAAAAAGCATTTCATTAATGTGATGAATGTAAGTCCTTTCATTATTGAACACAAACCTCCATGTTCTATACTTTTAAAATATGAGTAGCAATTTCATGAGATGCTAATATGAGTAGCCATTTCAAGAGATATTTTCAAGTATGAGTAGCAATTGCATGAGTAGAGTTTCAAATATTTTCTATATGTTCTACATGAGTAGCAACATTAAAGGTGTCTGTTTATAATCATATGTTGAAAGAGAAGAGATTTCAATATAATTGTCAATTTTGCAAAAACCCTGTCATCATTAATAAGTGATTCATTGGTTGGTTGGTTAGTGATACCACGTGCGTCAACAGTCCCATAAGTAGGTCATTAGTCCCATAAGTGTGGTGAGTGTTTTTTCCTCGGATGGTGGTGGTGATCTTCCTCCACTGTATGGCGAGATCTGGCACCAACCTACTGTCGGCTAGAAGGATATCCCCCTAACCAGGACTCTCCCACCAGAGGGGCACCAACCCAGCCGGGACAAGCTCTAAGCTCCTGGAATACGTGTTAGTGTAGTGCATGTTAGTGTAGTGCATGTTAGTGTAAGTGTGGGTGTATAAGGGGAGAGGATACGACAAGGAAGAGGAAGGAGAGGTCGTGCGCGGTCCGTGCCCCTTTTGTTTGTCAACACCCGGCATTCGCCTGGTGTTGATTGGAGACCACAGAAATCTACCGATCAGAGCAGCTGGCCACTAGAATTTTCCTCCAGACAGTGACTGAATTTGATCTAGCTGAAAAGCTAGGGTCGTAAATTCTGCCGCTGTCAGGACTCAAACCTAGGAATAAGTGATTCATATTTGCTTTTGTCTTAAATATCTGAATACAATTAAAATTGGGGTTTTCAAAAATTTTTAAATCTCTTTTTCTGAGAGAAATTCTTTACAGTTAATCAATAGTGTAAATAAGTATTTAATAATTGTTCCATAGAAATTAAAGAAATTATTTATCAGCAAGGGGGTTAAAAAGCTGCTAAGGATCTTGAGCAACAAAATGCTTGAGGATCTTTGGAAATTTTCTCACCTGAGATCATTAAAATCAGTTAATGCCCATGGTATATACAAAATTTTATTTTTACCTAATTTTTATGATTAAGATTTATTATTTTGTAAATTCAATATGTTCCCTTGAATGACTGTCATATTATTCAACTTATCATATATTGTGGTATTCCTTCATTATTTATAGACAATCAATATTAAAACAAAAGTATATTGAATAATAATCTTTAAATTTTAAGATGATTTGACAAATTAATACTCGCAAAAATTTTCATGAGATGATCCTCTCACATCTTCAGGTTGTACAATGAAATAACATGGTTCAGTTAAAACATAATACATGATACAACAAACATAATACAATTAAATTGGTATTGTGAACACTCAAACAATTGTATAAAATGAGAAAATCCAAAGTTAGACAAACATAAAATAATATTTAAAAAAATCTTTTTAGTAAGGCACTAATTAAAATACAGATATGAGACCCAAGATAAAGTAACTCGCCCATTAATTAATAAAATCATCAACACAAGAATTATATATATACACCAATGTCAATATAATGAATACAATGTCAATATAAAGAATGAATTGTGTATAGATTAATATTGTGAAGCGATCAGAGAGACCTGGTGAAGTTAGATGTCATTAGTAATGAAGTATGGACAGTTCACTACAAAAACTAGTGGTATGAGGAATTGCCAGAAGAAATAACATCCTATATTTGTACACATCTCAATGGAGGAGGTAACAGAGGATATTAAAGCATTAAAAAATAGGGAAGCAACAGGGTTAGATGAAATAAATGCTGAGTGTTGAAAGTATGGTGGAATCCTTCTACAGCTGAGATTGTTACAGTCTATTAACATGTGTTGGAAATGGTGTAAAATACTACAAATGTGGTTAAAGTCAAAAGTAATCCCATTATTGAAGAAAGGTAACAGAAAACTGAGAATTGTAGAGGCACAAGCTTGTTGGATGGAGCTAATAAGATATATACTGGAAAAGGTAGACAATAATTGTTGATTGCTTAACAGGAGAAGATCAAATGGAATTTAGGGACTGAAAGGGTCACTGCACATATTCACTATCAAACAGACCATAGAAAAACTTTGTGAATTTAACTTGGAAATTCAGGTGGCATTTATTGATTTTGAAATAGCTTTTGACAATGTAAATTTGGGAAGTTATGGAGCATACTTATTAGGAGAGGCTTTCCTTTCCTTGTTATTAACGCTATTAAAAGTCTGTACTAAGACATGACAGTTTTTATTGATACCAGCAAAAGGTTGACAGCGAAAGATACAACATCCTTGTCTAACACATTTATTTGTTACATCTCATCCTTATTTTTTACTTTGACACCAGTTTTTACAAAGGGAAAGAAGTTTTTAACTCAGGAATTCAACTAAACCCTACCCAAATGAAACTCAAACTCCTTGCATATGCTGATAATGTGGTTATGGTTAAGCAAACAATTTACAAGACATGCTGCAAAGAGGGATGTAACATTGCAAAATATATGTGAAGATTATAACCTTAAAATATCTACTGATAAAATGAAAGTGAAGGCTTTATAACAAAATATCCTATCACAACAAAATTAGTATCAAATAGAAAAACAGTACAGCAAGTTTTAATTAATTGAGATGTAATACATCTTATGTATCTGACAACAATGTCACAAACAAATTAAACAGATTTAAACATTTGGAGGACACTTCATTGAATCCTGAAACAAAAAAAAGAAAAGAAAGCAGACATATGTTCTGTAAGACTTTATCAAACGATAAGGCAAAGGCAAAGGCAAAGGCAAAGGCAAAGGCAAAGGCAAAGGCAAAGGCAAAGGCAAAGGCAAAGGCAAAGGCAAAGGCAAAGGCAAAAGGGAAAAGGAAAGGGAAAGGAAAAGGGAAAGGAAAAGGGAAAGGAAAAGGAAAAGGAAAAGGAAAAGGAAAAGGAAAAGGATAAGGAAAAGGAAAAGGAAAAGGAAAAGGAAAAGGAAAAGGAAAAGGAAAAGGAAAAGGAAAAGGAAAAGGAAAAGGAAAAGGAAAAGGAAAAGGAAAAGGAAAAGGAAAAGGGAAAGGGAAAGGGAAAGGGAAAGGAAAAGGGAAAGGAAAAGGGAAAGGAAAAGGGAAAGGAAAAGGGAAAGGAAAAGGGAAAGGAAAAGGGAAAGGAAAAGGGAAAGGAAAAGGGAAAGGAAAAGGGAAAGGAAAAGGGAAAGGAAAAGGGAAAGGAAAAGGGAAAGGAAAAGGGAAAGGAAAAGGGAAAGGAAAAGGGAAAGGGAAAGGGAAAGGGAAAGGGAAAGGGAAAGGGAAAGGAAAAGGGAAAGGAAAAGGAAAAGGAAAAGGAAAAGGAAAAGGAAAAGGAAAAGGAAAAGGAAAAGGAAAAGGAAAAGGAAAAGGAAAAGGAAAAGGAAAAGGAAAAGGGAAAGGGAAAGGGAAAGGGAAAGGGAAAGGGAAAGGGAAAGGGAAAGGGAAAGGGAAAGGGAAAGGGAAAGGGAAAGGGAAAGGGAAAGGAAAAGGAAAAGGAAAAGGAAAAGGAAAAGGAAAAGGAAAAGGAAAAGGAAAAGGAAAAGGAAAAGGAAAAGGAAAAGGAAAAGGAAAAGGAAAA
>BLKR01007018.1:0-45472 GCA_011170035.1 Teleogryllus occipitalis | reverse complement strand
AATAATAATAATAATAATAATAATAATAATAATAATAATAATAATAATAATAATAATAATAATAATAATAATAATAATAAGGGCGTAGGGTAGTGGCGACCTCATCGCCCGCAGTGCCCAGCCGGAAGGTAGGGACTGCGCAGTCAGCCCGGTTTCCTCTACCTACAAAGAGGCGCTGACCGCTGTCCTAACCTAGACATCCTCCCTTTCATATTCCTCCCTCCTCTTCCACCGGGAGTAAGTGGGTGGATCGAGTAGCTCACTTTCTTCCGCTACCCAAACCTTAAGCATTTTCCATCTGGAAAGGCTCCTAAACCCTAGTTTTCCTTTCCTTTCTTACCCCTCGTCTCCCAAAGTCCAACCGTACGTCAGAGCGCACGTCATCTCAAGCCACGTGGGAGTCGGGCTATGTCGATTAAAAGCGACGAACAGGGCAATGGCACATAATACCTGGCCGTAGGTATAAAAGGCGCACCCATCTGTGATGGAGAAAAGAAACTTGAGAAGCCTCGGAAAAGAGCCGCTGCCTGGGGAGCGCCAGGGCATCTCTGGAGCCATCGCTGGATGTGACAGTACGCGAACCGATGGCGGCAGGATGCTGACAGGGCGGGCACCTGCCGGGGAACCCGAAGAACCTACAGCCTACCTCCGACGGAGAACCCAACACTCACCATCTCCAGCAGAACCAGCAATTGATGTTTCAATGGAAACTCAGCCACTGACCACTCTTGCTGGCAAGCTAAGGCAGAAAACGAAATGGACTGAAGAAATGAATGAATACATCGTTTACTGCTATCTCAAAATAACTAAACTGGAATCCGACTTAACAGCAAATAGAGAACCATTGTACCAAATGGTTATTGGCAAATACCCAGAACTTTCCACAAAGACAGTCCAAAATATTGTTGATCAAAAACGTTCTATACTAGTCAACAAGCGACTCCGAGAATCGCAAATATACCAAATTAAGGAAGAAATAAAACAAGAGTTGGGACTGCATCAATTAGGAACGGAAGAAAATCAAAATCTAACAGATTTAACTTGTTCTAGTAATGGGAACGTTAGAATCAACCTCAGCGAAACCCCACCATCTGACAACAAAAATGAACTGGAGAACTTAGTAAAACAACAGTGGGAGGAATCGTATGCCGAATTCTATGGATCTGACCCTTTCCAAAGACCGAAAATACCAAAACTTCAGATAAGGGCTAAAACAAATCTCATTTTGAGCGAAGTCGATAGAATTCTCCAGTATGAAACAAAGAATATGCACAATATAGAATTACTGCATAACTTTGTGTTCATTGGTGCTGTCACAGTACTTAAAGCTAATGGCCAGAAGCTAATTTTAATCAATGATAGAAAGCAAGTTCAGCCTGTGCAGCCTCCTTGGGAACGGCGACTTCAACGCCAAATTGAAACACTGCGTAAGAGCATTGGTAGACTTTCTCAAACACTCAAAGACAACTGTAGTGCGAAGATTAAAAGAGAAGCAGAGAAAATTATGTTCAAATATAAAAATGAAGGAAACCAAACAGTCATCACGGTACTAGATCAGCTCAAACAAACTCTTTCTGTTAAAAGTAACAGGCTAAGAAGATACCGCGAAAGCAACCTTCGTAAGAAACAAAATAAACTCTTCCAAATAAATGAAAAACAGTTCTACCGCTCTATCCAGATGGATAATGCTCAAGAACCGAACCAAGGTGAAATTCCAGACGCGCAAGAAGTGAATAGGTATTGGGGAGACATATGGACACAAAGTAAGCACCACAATTTCAATGCTGAATGGATCCAAACTGTTAAAGATGAATGCGAAGACATACCCATGATGAATGACCATAGTATACACATTGAAGATGTTAAAAGAGCTGTAAAGAAAACTTTGAATTGGAAGGGAACCGGGAGAGATAACATACATAATTTCTGGTTTAAGAACTTTCCCAGCATTCACGAAACAATGGCAGGGTTATTCACAAAAGCCCTGAATAATCAAGAAGCCCTACCATCATTTTTAACTTATGGATTAACTTATCTTATCCCAAAATCCAAAATACCCAGCTCTGATCCCGGGAAATATAGGCCTATTACATGCTTACCAACTTTATACAAACTACTAACTTCCATAATAACAGATAAGATCTATCAGCACCTTGAAGACAATAACATCCTGGCTGAAGAACAAAAGGGCTGCAAGAGGGGGGCACAAGGCTGCAAGGAACAGCTCATCATAGATGCGGCAGTCTGTGGACATGTGAAGAAAACAGGAGGGACGTTATATACAGCTTATATTGATTATCAAAAAGCCTTCGACAGCTTACCTCACTCCTGGCTAATTGATGTGCTTGATATGTACAAAATAGACCCATTGGTTGTATCGTTTCTAAAGGCACAGATGCAAAGGTGGACAACCAGATTGCACATTTGCACGCAAAATAATCATGTCAATGCAGGAGACATACATATTAAACAGGGAATCTTCCAAGGAGACTCTCTTAGCGCTCTATGGTTCTGTCTTGCTATGAATCCTCTATCGACTTTGTTAAATAAAGATCAAATGGGCTACAAAATCAACAGCAAGATCGATCATGTACGCTTATCCCACCTGCTGTACATGGACGACTTAAAATTATTCAGCACCACAAGAGAAAAGCTTAATCATTTGCTTGACACTACTGCAAAATTTAGCAATGATATTGGAATGCATTTTGGCGTTGAGAAATGTAAACTAAATGCACTGCGGAAAGGAAAGTGGCAACATCAGATGGATTACACCCTTGGAGAAGGAAATGCTAAACACGAACATATTCATGCCATGAATCCTGAGGAATATTACAAATATCTTGGATATTTACAAAGATCTAATGTTGACCAAAAAATTACAAAATCTAACATTACCCAGGAATTTAAAACACGTCTGAGTAAAATTCTGAAAACTAAACTCAGTGCTGGCAGGAAAATTAAGGCTATAAATACCTATGTAATTCCAGTGCTGACCTACAGCTTTGGTATTGTCAAATGGACACAAACTGAACTAGATGCATTTAATACAAACTGCAGAGTACTTTGCACCAGATTTAGATGTCACCACCCTAAAAGCGCAGTTGAGAGATTCCACCTACCTAGATCTTTAGGAGGAAGAGGTGTCATAGATATTGTTAATCTCCATCACCAACAACTGGAGAGACTGCGTCAGTACTTCCACTAAAAAGCTAATGGAAGCAAGATACATCGGATTGTAACATACATTGACCGGAAAATTACACCATTGAATTTGTCTGATGAAAAAATGAACCTACAAAAGCAAATACAGACCAATGAGATGAAAATCAGCAACTGGAAAGAGAAGCAACTTCATGGACGCTATCCATACCAGATAGAGGGAGAACTGATGGACCGTAAGTCGTCAATTAAATGGCTGTGCTTGGGAGAACTTTTTGCGGAAACAGAGGGTTTCATGGTAGCTATTCAGGACCAAGTAGTATCAACTAAAAACTACCGTAAATTTATCCTGAAAGACACTAACGTTCGTGATGACAAATGTCGGCTATGTGGAGAACATAGGGAAAATATAGATCACATTATCAGTGGATGCAGCTCTCTAGCATCCTCAGAATATACAAAACGACATGACGACGTTTGTAAAGTGGTTTATCAGCAACTATGCCACAATAATAACCTTTTGACGGGTAACCGAACACCATACTATAAGTACACACCCGAACCAGTCATTGACACAAATAATCACAAAATGTACTGGAACAGGTCCATAATAACAGATAGGTCTGTATCATCTAATAAACCGGACATTGTATGGCATGACAAGAAAAACAAAAAGGTGTATCTGATTGATGTCGCAGTCCCGTTAGCTCACAACATCCCAAAGAAAAGAAGTGAAAAAATTCTAAAATATCAACCTCTGGCAAACGAGATAAAGGAAATGTGGAGCGACGTGGAAATGGTGACGATTGTACCAATAATTCTAGGCGCCACTGGTGAAATTCCTAAGTTCCTACATGAATCCCTAGCTGAACTGCATCTGAAGAAGGGGTTATACATCCAGATGCAAAAGATTGTAATACTGGACACATGTAACATCGTGAGGAAGTTTCTGAACATTGATGGTTGATCCAGTGCTGATTATGACAGTTGGAACGTGTATCTCTTGTTCATGGTAACCGAGATACACGTATGGAAACAAGTTAAATTGTGATAAAGGAAATAATAATAATAATAATAATAATAATAATAATAATAATAATAATAATAATAATAATAATAATAATAATAATAATAATAATTTTTGGCAAGGATGCAGACCATAAAGTCACGTCTTCCTCCTAGCCACATAAATGAAAACATATCATTACAACACTGGAACATTACAAAAGAAAAGAAAAGGAAAACCCTACACTTACGTCCGGAAGGCCAACGTAAGGAACCACGCCCGCAAAACCCCTTAGGCGATGAAGAAAAACCGTGGATGAGGATGGCGGCTTCGAGGCGGGCACAGAGGGCACGCGAGGCGGGGGCGAAGGAAGCGGTCAGGAACTGGCGCCGCGGGGGGGGGGGAGCGGCGGGGCGGAGTGCGCGGGGCGCATGGAGGGGCCGCTTTGTATCGAAGCGGAGGGCGGCTGTCCTCTGTCCGCGCGCGCCGCTGGCACTTAGCGGGAGCAACCATTGCCGGCGCGCAGTCACGTGGCGGCCCTTTGCTTTTATCGCGTTTAGGGCTGAAGTTTGCCGCGCGCCCCACTCGCGCTCGCGGAGTGCTCTGATGCCACATAACTGCTCCGCCCCGCCCCGCCCCGCCCCGCCCCGCCCCGCCCCGCCCCGTCCCGCCCCGCCCCTCACCGCCCCGCTCGCTCGGCTCATTGCCTGACACGGCGCTGTACTGAAGCGCGCGCTGCATGCGGAATAGACGCAATTATTTTGGTGTTCCGAATATTGTACTCGACGGTAATTACGTGAAAATGTTACAATAAATTTGCGCGTGATATAAATATAATTTAGTGTAAGTTAATCTCTCTCGTTTCCGAGAGCTCGTTGGTGACCGTGAAATAAATACTCTGTTTTTGTCAATTTGAATGAAAATAATGGCCTCCTGGCTCTGCCAATTTCCCTTTTGGGTGAGTATACGTTTTTGTATGATCAATATATCATATGATGTAAGCTATGTATCATTTATGACATGCGGCGTGGCATCCAAACCCAGAAAACTGCCGAAGTGCAATAGGTCACAAGCAAAAACTTGGTTGGGGCAAAGGGAATGTTTCGAAACAAAACAAGAAATATATTTAGATATCCGCAATGTCTGATCGCAAATGAATGGATCGCCGTGGTAAAATATTTCAGTGTATTTTAATATCCGTTACTTAGGATCTTTTCCATATTTTCTAATATTTCGCGTGTAATATAGTATTCACAAATTATTTACCAATTTTTCTTTTGTTTGTAGTACTGAGCAGCACATAGTAAGAACAAGATTATCCGAAATTGACCAGAACAATTTTCAGTCCCATTACAATATATCGAAAAATATTTTTTTCGGTGAGCTTTTATTTACAAAAACTTTAAGAAAATATTGAAAAGTTTGTCTTATTAAAATATTGTCAAATTTTTAATTCAATCATTCAAGTACACAGCAATTGTTTAACTTACGAAGTCTAGTCTAAAGTTTAAGATATACCAAAAAAGGCATTATTTGCTTCTTGTAAAATGTTGTTATAAAATCAACAATTCTTGAACGCTTATTGAAGAACTCGTAAGGCGTTAATTTCAAACAAAACGACATCTTTCTTTGTAAAACAAAGAAACGTTTCCAATTGTCTTTTACGACGTGCAAAATATTAAGCGAGGTGTGAGTGAATCTGCGGCAGATAGGGAGTGATTGATCGACTAATTTTGACCTTCCGCTAATTAGTCGCTAGTTCAATGTTTAGTACTCTCTAATTAGTGGATTACGTAATGTTAGTCGAATGAATGGGAGCGAAACGGCGAGAATTTGTGAAGCCCCCAATTAACGATCAGGGACCTGTCGATACAGTAAACCCCGTAACTAGCACCGCGTAACAGTGAAAACAGCGTCATCAGCTACCCTTGGAATATTTGAAGTCCAAATTTTACAAGCGATGGCACTTAAGCTGTAAAATAACAACCATGGAAATGAGTTGATTTTGAAATTAATTACATGTGTTTCATTTGAAGACTCTCCAGTACGGTATAATAAAAAAAAATCAAAGTGCAAAGTATAAACAGAATTGAGAATAATAATCAACCAAAATGACATAATAATAAACGTAATCTACGAATTCTCAATTGAAAATATAATTATCCCAATAGTCTGCATGTGTTGTTTACATTATAATACCACATCAATCAGAGGTAAATTAATGAACTTATTTCATTTAAGTTCTTAAAGAAATGTGGTGGTGTTTGATTTTGAATTAAAGCAACACGAAGATTAATCAAAATATCTTTCATTGTGTATTGGAAAGTTAAACAAAATTTTCAATTATGGTCCATTTAATTTGTTTTCGATTATTTAAATAACTTAACACAATTATATAAACTTACTAGTTGTCTGGAAACCGTGAATTCAACTGTTGATTAAAAAGTTGATTCTCCTTCTCTTGGTTTAGAACAAGAACTACAAGTTAATGTGTATATGGGCAAAAATATACTCAAACTATTTAAAGACATTACTATTATTTTACAATACGAACAATAATTGTGCATTTAGTAATAATAAATAAATACTTGTTATTTCTCTACATTGAAACTCAAATGGTATTTAATGATTTGAAAGGCACGCATTGCAAAGTTATAATTTACATACTATGTTACGAAATTTTATTGTTAGAAAGGGAGGAGAAAAGTAGCATTGGCTTTCTATCAACGGAAGAAACAAATCTCTCTAAAGTGTTACAGTCCTACTTTAGAAATAGATTTAGACTTTCTGCAATGCGCATTTTTAGCCTTTGGGGCCATTGATAACAAAGGTAACTCAACATTACTGATTCAGAAGTCCAATTATATAGTTTGCTGTCCTTTCATAATTGCTGTTCGGACTAACATTCACTATTGACAAATAAGAAACCCTGCACAGAAACCGTATGTACGATTCTCATTTCCTTCTATTTACATTTAGATAGGTGCGAGACCTGTGTTGATGAACTAGTCTGGGGATTTGTATCATCCAAATGTGAGATGAAATTCACACACGGATTCTAATCAATGAAATTTCATAGTACTTATTCTCATCGTGTTGAGTTGTCGAAACGTATTTCGTGACTTATGGATTGAACAAAATGAAATTATGTTACTTCGTGATATAAATATTAAATCCTTTTATAATGTACTTCCATCTTGTGGGGCAACTACAACGAGCGACATAGTTTTTCATGATAATATTTTCAGATGATTTAAATGATAATATTTTCACTCACATTTCTTTAACTTTAAAAATATTCAGTATTTGTTGCAAAAACGCATTTAAATATTTATATTAAATACAATCTGCAACACTGAGGTAGCATTGTTGAAATCGATATAGTTATATCGTTTTGGAAAACGAAGCGATCTAGGGTCTTAAAACCAAGACATAGACTTTCCCCTTCATGTGGAAATGGAAGGATAGGGAATAGGATGGGGTTTAACATGCGAGAGTTCTCGCACGGATACGCTAGTTGATATGTTATATAATTGGTATTTCCCTGTAGGAAAAGCTATTAATCGATGTTTTTATCCATTATTAATAGTAGTGATTATAATAGAAAAGGAGGAATTTGGATTACATTAACTGTTATAAAATAACGTTCCTCGCCTTCTATATCATTTGAAAATGTACAGCGAGAAACAGTAATGCTATCTTATCACATTTTTGCCACGAGCTGCGTGAAGTAAATCAAACACCAAAAAAATTGCAAGTCATCCAAAATCAGTTCCTGCGCACCATCACGAATGCCCCATGGTACGTCTCCAATGCACAACTCCATAAAGAATTCCAGATTGAACCGATTACCAACCACATTATTTTTTGATCCACCCACTTCTTCCAAAACGTACCAAATATACCAAAACTTACCCCGCTAAGACTCTACCATAACCCAACTCACAGAACCACCATCAAGAATAAATTGCCTTTCCATACATTCCTAAATAAATTGTCAGATCTCGATCCAAAGTAGAGATATTGTACCAAGATTCCTTTTCCACCCTAGTAGTAATGTAAGTTGTATTGTAAGATTATTTGTAAGATTGATTGATTGATTTTTTCGTGTTTCCGGGCGCGTCAACTACTTCGGTCATTAGTCCCGTTAGTGTAGTACATGCTTTTTCTCGGGAGATGGCGGTGATCATCCCCCGCTGGATGGCGAGATCCGGCGTCGACCTACCGTCGACTAGTGGGGTTTCCCCCTAACCAGGACTCTCCCACCAGCCGAGAGAAGCTCTAAGCTCCCGAGCGGTCTCCCGGGATATGTGGTAGTGTAGTGCATGTAAGTGTAAGTGTGTGTGTAAGGGGTGAGGATAGGACAAGGAAGAGCAAAGATAGCGCGCGGTCCGTGGCCCGTTTGTTAGGGTACTGCTCCGGCATTCGCCTGGTGTTGATCGGAGAAACCACGGAAAACTACCGACCAGAGCAGCCGGCCGCCAGAATTCTCTTCCAGACAGCGACTGAATTCGACCTAGCTGAAAAGCTAGCGTCGAAAATCCTGTCGAACCTAGGGCCTGGCGGTCAGAGTCGCTGCAGTGACATGAGTTGATGCACTGAGCTACCGCTCCCGGTATTTGTAAGATTATTGTAAGTTGTTTGTAAGTAGATAGAAGCAAGTGTAGCAAAGGTAGAGTGTGTTAATGCTGTACGTGCGGTGCGCAGGAGGGCTACGAGTGCCAGTGCTGCCCGGGCTTCGTGGGGCCGCACTGCGAGGAGCGCGACGCCTGCTTCCCGTCGCCCTGCCGCAACCACGGCATCTGCGTCGACCTCTCGCAGGGCCACGAGGGCGCCACCTACCAGTGCCTCTGCCCCTACGGTGAGTACGCACACGCGGACCTTTTCTTTTTTTACCTGTGTTTGACGTGCTATGGGGAGAAGTGAATTATGTGCACATTTTCAAAATTCTGTCATATACTACTTGAATTTTGAATTAAAAAAAACCGCCCCCATGTAATAAATCTATTTTCAAGGATAAATAAGCAATAAATTTTGGGCTCTTATGCATGATGTCCTTCCTGTCGCGACAATATGGAAACGATAATTTGAATAACTATATTTCCCATTGAATTCTAGAAAACGTGCGCAGAGAATGAAGTTACATGAAGGACCATCTCCTAGTGACTAAATATTTACGCTCCATAGATTGTAAGGGTAATAGAGTTGGAAAGAAAATAGACTAAATTGCTTATGTATGCTTTTTTAATTACTTATTTAAGGTCGCATCAACATGTAGGTCATTAGCAACCACTATTAGTGTTAACATTATGGTAACTATGAAGATGAAACGATATGGTGATGATAAGGGATGAAGGGACGAACACAAATACAACCATGCCCGAGGCGGGACTCAAACCCGCGACCCTTCGGTCTGAGATCACTACGACACTACTGCCTTAGCGCTCTCGGCCACCGGGCCGACTATGTATGATTGTTCATTTAAACGCAATGATAAAAATAATTATTACATGTGTAATTTTTTCTCCATTTTACAAAACTACATCTTTGTTATATTTAGCAAAAAAATTAAGTAATTTTAATTCATACACAGTTGGAGCAATTAAAAATTCAAAAAAGTTCGAAGATAATACGTTTGATTTACATAGTGTATCTTCATATGCACACTTTCTTTTGAGTCAACGTATATATTCCAATGTTATACATTACTGCTCTTCTCTACATATCTTAAAATTTCACTGATCTTTTCATTTCTTTTATAAGAAACGCTTAATTTCGTATCTGCATTCTTTTCGAGTTAGCAAGTTTTAATAGAAATTATGATGAAAGTTTGTGTTTACAGGCAAAGGGTTGCTACTTTCATTTTTACACATTTTAATACTTTCGTTACACCGCTCAAGTTTAGATTTTTCCTGTAAATTCTTTCTAGGCAATCAGGAAGAGATTTACACGAAATATTGTTATTTATAAAAATAGCATCAGAAGCTAAAGTGAACGCCACCTCACTCACTAAATTGTTAGCATTCTTTTCAGTTCATCGTAATTGGTAAACTCTTACTAATCTTTACCTCCTCCTTGTTTTATATCGTGGTCTTATTTTGTTCTCCTACCATTGAATATTTCGTTCTAATTGAAATCACTAGGAAGAAATTATCTTTCTTAATACATGATATATATATATATATATATATATATATATATATATATATATATATATATATATATTAAATTTCCTAATTTGCAGCATCTCTTTTTTATATTCTTTCACTTCCTTTTTAGTAAGAATTGTATGGTAGTTTTTTTTTATTGTCCAGATTTTTACCATATTAACGTCTTCTTAGCTTAACAAACGTTATAGAAGGAGGAAAGAAGATGAAGTATCATAACATTTCAATATATTTGAGAATACACACAAAATACAAATATTTATTAACCTTTAGTTACTCGCGCTGGCGTACACCACTGGAACTGTTATCGCCCTAGGTGTCAGATAACACCAGCGCGCGTTCTGACATTTGACCTAACCTCGCAGAAGCATTCAGCTGCATCCTCCCTCATACTCGGTTGCGAAAGATTTACTACAGTGGCTTGACCATTGTTTTTACGTTGGAAAGAGTCCGTTGGCGTACTTTCTACGCCGCGCGGGTACCAATGTGACTATTAATTTTCTTTTGATAATCAGATTTCTTTTATTTATTGATGTAATTAAACTAATTTATTTTGTTTTACATTAGGAACAAAGCAGAGATGAATAATTTATCGGGAAAGCAGATAGTATGTGAATTATTACACGAGAAATCGTCAAAAGACGAAATTTGCGACGTTGCAAATGATTCTGAAAATGAGAAAGAAGTTGTAGAGACCGAGAATGAACATGACATGTGTCCTGAACTTGTTATGCTAGTGATTATGCAAGCAGCGATTTAGAGTGTAGAGATGATGTTATTAGTAAAGACAAGAATACAAAGTGGAATAAAACGCCGCTTATCAGCAAATTTACAAAAAATAAAAGTCGTGATGATTAAGAATAACCACAAAAAATTAAGAAATTTTTAATAATTAAGAAAACATTTGCTAAAGCCTACTCTAATACAATTATTACTGCACTTACTACTAACTGGTGCTACAAATTTGCAAGCAACAAACATGTTCTTGAAGTCATTGAATACATATCTTGTTCTGGAGACTAATATGCTAATTTTTACATTATTATTATTATTATTATTATTATTATTATTATTATTAAATTTGTAATATGTATACATTTCAAATAAAACTCAATAAAAAATTATATAAAAATATTATTCAGGCCTTGCAGAGTTCATTTTCCTAACAAAATAGGCTTGGCATACGAAGTACGCCGCGCGGGAACTTGTGTGGCAAAACATAGCGCGAGTAAATAAGGGTTAAATGTATTTATTGTGTTAACATTCTCATGCACATTGAATCCAGCGAAATCAGTGTATACACATTTTTTCATTTAAAAATTAAAATTAGGAGGAACATTCCATCTTAAACTTCAAGACTTCTAAAACCTCCCCTGTGCAGGTGTAGCTCTCTACACGATCAACAGCCGCTGTAGAGCCCCGTACACGTGGCAGCTTTAGGTCCGTCGCATTTCAATGCTCAGTCGATCCCAGTGAGATCAACGTAAGCCATCAACGGCCACAGAAGCAAGACGGCATTGTTTTTTATGGAGTTTCTTTCTTAGTCCGTCAGAAAATGTGACGAAAGAAATCTGAAGGGAGACGCCGCGAAACATCGGAGCTTTCGTGGGTCCCTCGAGGCCTCGTAGATTTCGAACCTCTGAACGTTTAGTCATGAAAGTTTCATGAAACAAAGTTTTCTTAAACTTGCTGGAAGGTTCAAATTTTCATCCCGGTAGGATGAAATTACATTTTGCATGAATATGTAAACGCATTTCCGACAATATCTCGCTAAATTCTTCACAGGGTGGAAAAAGACATTACGGAAAATTCCAGAGAAAATTAAAATACTCATTTTGTGTTTTAAATGTTTTTCTTTTGTAGGCTATGAGGTAGAGAAAATGATGCGCATTTTTGATCTCAATTATAAAATAATGTAAACGTTATCATACATTTGTAATTTTGCAATCGATTAGAAAATAGATGTTTCATTTTATATTTTTAAATGCCATTTTCATAACAAGGATTACGAAAGTAGCCGTAGTCTGCTACTGAAAATATTGACACTTGCCAGGTATACACAAATTGTCTATAATAGGTCATTGCAACATTTTACTTGATCCTTCAAAGAATCATTTCTCTAGCATGAAAAGTGGCCGTTAGCGATCTGGAGATATTAACAATTGCCTATAAATGGTTTCCGGGGAACCCCAATGGGGGTCAACCATAGAATCAATTGCTCCAGAATCCAAGAATCAATTGCACTAAAATTGAAAAAACTTGTAAATTTAATGATGAATGAGACATATATTTAGAAATATGTATAATAATTTACTGCAAGTTCGTGTTAAAATATTTTTAGTTTTGAGTAATGGAAAGTGCAAATGTATTTTGAAAATTTTCTGTACTTACTGCCCTTACCACAGAAACACAAATGGCCAAGTCAGTGTTTTGAAGAACTAGTTCAACATTTACTGTGTTAGTATTTGGGTACTTTACCACACAGACAAATACTAAAAAAAATCGCAACGTGTTTATGCGCAGGCCTGGCTATAACATCGCATTTTCCCCGAAGCGATTATTCATGGCGACGGTTTAGAATAGTTCTGTAAACATCCGATAAACTTTGAAAGACGTAATTATCATTGACGGTTAAGAAAGATTCTAGCAAGAAACGTTCTAAATGATGTAACTGACTTATTACCTAAAAGACAAACAAGGATAGAGAGCAAAAACGTCGCAGGGGCTTGTTGTTAACCTCCATCCCATCCCCCACCCCAACCTGTGTGCGACTCTTACAGACCTATGGCTGATTTTATCTGCCCTCACAACCTCAAGAGGAGTGTGGCTCTAAATACACGTTACGTGGGTATATGAAAGAGCTTCTCTCCTATCAGCCAAAGGGTTTGCAATGGCAATTACTACCTTCGTCTTTTCCGAGCCAGACGACAGGTTACGATGGCTATAACTTACGTGGTATTTAACGTCAGCATGTCTTGCGGCAGAAAATAGTTTTCTTACGCTATGCTAGGTCTGAATAGTTCACAAACTAACCTCTAACATGCCTTCGAATTTTCTTTGAAAACAATGTTTTTTAACTGAAAGTTGATTGAAAATGTGAATATAATACTCATAAAGTTTCTGTAGAATCAAACCATTATAGAAACGCCCCAGCTTTTCGCACATACTTATTTTATCAAGCGCGTTAAACGTCAATTTTTGTATAGTTGTGAGTGATGATAAATATTAGTTGTTTATTAGAGTATTCATTAATTTCGTTTCCTTACAAGTACGTCACGATTGCATAATTTCCGAAATACAATAATATAAATCAAGTGTGCCGTTAGTAGTCCTCTCACTATTTAAGTTTCATGTATTTTTCTTTTTTGTGCTCGCTTGTAATTCTCAAAACTTTTCAAGAAAAAACTTGGAAGTAAACAATTTTTAATGATGTTTTTGTTAAGTATACTACGAACAGAAAGGTCGAGAAATATTTTAATAATTGAAAAAAACACGAGATAGTAACAAAACCTCTCTGTTCTTAAATTTTCTCATCCGCACCCATTTTAATGAGAACCGACGACAAAAAAGATACCAACTTTGGCACAGAGTTGGCATCATATTTTGCTCATGATTCATGACCATATTTTCCCTCTGTAATTGGAAAACGATGCATCGCTTGCTCCACTTTCAAAAACGAAGACGCATTCTGCGCTTTACTCGTAACATAATAACATTCTGTTATGTTTAGAGAAACGGGAAATTCAAAACTTCCTGGAAAAATCTGGATTCGAAACTGAGAAGGATGTTGGGAATAACTTCTAATACGTTCGTCCTTCCAATGTTTATGTATTTAATAGTTCTTCAGTCTTTGTTGTGTTTGCTTACTCGTATTGATTGATTGATTGATTGATTGATTGATTGATTAGTGTTTCAGAGTTAAGACCATTAGTCTCGTAAGTGTAGTGCATGTTGTTATCGCGGGAGGTCGCGGTGATCATCCCCCATTGGATGGTGAGATCGGGCATCGATCTACATGTCGGCTTGTGGGGGTTTTCCTCATCCATGTATCCCTCACTGGTATTCCAGGCATAGGCTTGGATAAGCAAGGCATTCCCTGGTGTTGATCGAAAAAACCACGGAAAACTATCAACCAGAGGAATCGACAGCCAGAATCCTCCTCCAATAGCGACTGAACCCGACCTAGCCATGGAAGTAATGTCGAAATTCCTGCTACCATCGGAACTCGAATCCTAGTACCTGCCAGCCAGAGGCTCTACATTGACACTAGTTGGTGCTCTGAGTCAGCTAAGTAGGTATCTCATGTTTCTGTTGCTTTTCTGTATGAGCATTTTCCCCTTTGTCTTAGTTTCAATATTCCCTCACTTCGTCGCAACTTTAATTTCGTTTATCCGTCTTCGCCCCGTCCCCGAGGAAGCACTTCTTACAGGGACTGGCCGGCCATACGAGTTCACCCCCCATTTCCGGAGAAAATTGGAAAAAGTTGGCGAGTTCCTGCTATGAGGGGAAAACTTGATAAAATGGCGACGTGAGAAAAATTTTATATTTCAGAAGTGGATGATACAAGACGAGGGGAAAGCCCGGGTTACATGCCTCGCCGTTTGCAGAGAGAAGGGGAGAATATGGTCAGTTGGAGGGAGATTTGTGCGCAATAGGATTGTCAAATGTCATAAAACGATCTGGTGGTATTCAATGCTGAACTCGTTCTTGAAAATAATGTACAATGTAACGCTTAAATATTTATCATAAAAAATTCTTTCGATACGAAACATTTTAAAGTTGTAAATAATGAATTTATGATAGTAAAATTTATTTTAAAATCAACCACTAACTTAATTGGTCTAAATGATTGCCATACAATATATTTGAGTAGTAGTAAATTACAGAAATTCCGATTTTGTAAATTTAATATTGGATTCAAATTACACATTAATTACACATGTTTAATAAAACTAATAACAGGTAATTAGCTTGTTTCGTTGCTAAATCAAATTTAAACTAGAAAGAGAGAAAAAGAGGGACAGAAAGAAAGAGGATAGATGAACGCGGGACAAGAGCTTTGTGCGTCATTGTGCACACTCTGATAACTGTGCACGCACATAATGGAAATGTACTTAAAGCTATAAATAAGACCAATGCCGAGTAAAATGTAAAGTTTCTTAGCCTTTTTTATTCTGTATCTTTATCCATATATCCTTCAAATGTGACAGATTAATTTTCAACTGAAATAGGATCCAAGTAGCTTCTAAAAGCCGTAGAAAAATAACTCAGAGAGTTTCTCAGCCATTGTACATTGTTGTGTTACTGGCATTGCCAATGTGCCGTTAGTTCCGACTTTCGGTGATTAAAGTCGACCGTCCCTTGTTTTAAAGCGAAGTGGACCCCTTAAACAAGGTCGCATGAACATTCGTATTCGGTTGTGCATACGTATGGAACTCAGACAACAGTAATAGGTAAAGAGAAGTAAGTGCTCTTTACTTTCGCTCGAAGACAGTAAGTCCAAGAAAATATTTTATTGATATACATTTTATTTGAAACCATAATCCTTCAATTTGGATACCTGTACACATAATGAGTTTTCAAAATAATAATAATAATAATAATAATAATAATAATAATAATAATAATAATAATAATAATAAAAACAATATTTCAATCATTTATTTTTCGGGCGTTCTCAAGTATGTTTCTTTGGAGACTTTTTATATTCAGTGAAATGTTTCCTTGTTTCAGTTTGTCTTCCTTTTTTATTTACGTTGTCTCTTGATTTGCCAATCAGTGTTTTTTGTAACACATTTCTTACTTAAGGGCGGGAATATATATTTCAGCAAACGCCAATGTCTATAATACTCAATGTAGTAATCACATTCATTAGGTGACAGTATCAACAGCTTACATAAAAAATCACATAAAATACATGTTATTATTTTACATTTTTTCAGATGACATTAAACGATTAAAATTGATACAAAAATTGCATTCCAAGTAAATTCTTTTCTGCTGCATAACTTTCTATATAAATAAAGATTATACGGAAATCAAAAAATAAATTAATAATAATTTTAACAACAATATTTAATGTATTATTTGCCATTTAGACTGTATAATTCTAAAAAACCGGTAACAAGGATTGTACCTCATCTTCTGGGTCAATGTCCCCCATCTCGATATGATTTTTCGTCCAATTTCCCTAATCCCTTGAGCAAATGCTCGGATGGCCCCTTGTTTCGCTTCTGGACATAAATGTAACTTCATTATCTGTGCACGTCTTCTAGAGTTCAATGAGAAATGCAGACATTCAAATGATCGTTCTCAATGATATCGCGCAAGAGGTATTTTCCTTTACGATGGCCAATGAGGGATAAGAACCCCAATCTATAGCTGACTTGCCTTACAAAATATATTTTATTACATCGGAGAGAATATTTTGTTAACAATTCTTGCCAAAACGCTCATTTCTTTCTGTATTCAGAATTCAACTTCTTTATGATTTACGACAGGGATCCCAGCGATAAGAAAACATCTCTCCGTAGCACGTCACACACAGTTTGTAACGGTTTTGGCGTAAAATAAATAAATAAATAAATAAATATTAGTACCTTGGTTTTATGATCGGCTCAAGGAGAAGAAGAACCGAGTCGTACGCTGCCAGAGAAAGTTGCCAATACTCTCTATAGATGGGTTATATCTCAAGGGAAGTTCTATTTATAAAATTCAATGAAAGTGCAAAGATTTCTTTAGATACAAATAGTTTTAGAAATGAATTCTTTTGATAACGGGTTTGTACTTAAACCTACTGATTTTCAATCCCAGCTACCGGGGGAGGTTGCTCTGAGCATCAATTGATGTCACTGCAGCGCCTCTGACCAGGAGGTCCTATGTTCGAGTCCTGACGGCGGCAGAATTTTCGACACTCGCTTTCCAGCTAGGTCGAATTCAGTCGCTCTTTGGAAGAGAATTTTAGCGGCCAGCTGCTCTGATCGGTAGTTTTCCGTGGTTTCTCCGACCAACATCAGGCGAATGCCGGATCAGTACACTAACAAACGGACCACGGACCACACGCGATCTTTCCTTCTTCTTTTTTGTCCTATCCTTATTCATTACACACACACACACACATACTTACACTAACACGCACTACACTACCACATATTCCGGGAGACCGGTCGGGAGCTTAGAGTTTGTCCCGGCTAGGACGGTGGCCACTGGTTGTTGAAAAACCTGCTAGTTGACTATACGTCGTCTTCGGATCTCGTCATCCAGCGGAGGAAGATCAGAGACATCTCCAGATAAAAAATGGAATACACTCTTGCGGGACTAATGAAGTCAGTAGTTGACGCGCCTTAGAATCACTGAAATCAATGAATCAATCAAACATAGCTAATGATCGCATTAACGGTTCTTTCAACTCTCCAGCGTTCAAGACTAGATGCTTCCACGTCTTTACTTGAAGTTCCTCTAAAATATTTTCTTCAACTACACGTTGTAATATAAGTTTCATTTTATTTGCGCCTCTTTAAATGAAATCCAAAAGATTTCTATCCAAATAACCCAATAATCCAATAAATAAAGAATGAAATCTCAACAAAAATTCAGTTATACAAGTTCACAACGACATGTCTTTCCAGATTTTCAGAAAAGAGCAACCCGTATCATCAAAACGGCCATCCCAAGAATTTATTTACTGTACACTGAATGTTTATACATACAACTTTTTGCAATAATTTTAGATTTTATGTTAAGGTTGTTTCAAAACAAAATGTTCCAAACCTCTGAACCATGTACCGCGGTAAAAAATGATCACTTTTTTCAGTGAATATATGTGTGAAATTCCATAGAACAGGGAAGAGAAACTAATCAAAACTCATATTGTCCACTGGAGGGAAAAATTGAGTTTGATATGAAATCGTGTAGTTTTTAATACATTCTAGACGTTCCTGCTCTCGGATTTCTTCAAAGCGCAATTTAAAACATTAAATTAAATGCGTTTTGAAGAAATCTGATAGCTGGACCACGTACAACATATAAAAAACTACAATTTCAACAACAAAAAACAAACTCAATTTTCCCACCAATGTTTGGTTAGTTGCTTCTCATAAGAATATAACATGTGGTATTTACCCCTGATTTGTAGGCAACCTCGTATACGTAGATGTTCGGCAGGTTCGTGCAATCATCTCAACTGCGTCAGAATGTGTTCTGTCGAACATTGTGCATCGAGGGTTTCCTAAATATTGAGCAAATTGATTGATTGATTGGTTGATTGATTGATTGATTGATTTTTCCGTGTTTCCGGGCGCGTCAACGGCTTCGGTGATTATTCCCGTAAGTGTAGTGCATGATTTTCCTCGGGAGATGGCGGTGATCTTCCCCCGCTGGATGGCGAGATCCGGCGCCGACCTACCGTCGGCTAGTGGGGTTTCCCCCTAACCAGGACTCTACCACCAGCGGGGCACCGCCCCAGCAGGGACAAGCTCTAAGCTCCCAACCGGTCTCCCGGAATATGTGGTAGTGTTGTATATGTTAGTGTAAGTGTGTGTGTAAGGGGAGGGTATAGGACAAGGAAGAGGAATGGCAGATCGCGGGCGGTCCGTGTCCCGTTTGTTAGGGTACTGCTCCGGCATTCGCCTGGTGTTGATCGGAGAAACCAGGGAAAACTATCGATCAGAGCAGCCGGCCGTTAGAATTCTCCTCCAGATAGCGACTGAATTCGATCTAGCTGAAAAGCTAGTGTCGAAATTGAGCAAATGCCACATGTATAAATCCATTTAATTGAATTTTCCATTCCTAGTTATTTGTGAAAAAGTGATAATTTTCAACCCGTATTCTTGTCCTAGAGTTTCGGAATATGCATTTTGAGACTCCTAGCTGTGTCGGAGCACCTACCGGCGGCGTCCAGTGCGGAGAGGCAGCGCGTTGATCGTGTGCGTGCGCGTGTGTGCGCAGGGTACACGGGCAAGCGGTGCGAGCGCGAGGCGGACCCGTGCTCGTCGTCGCCGTGCCTCAACGGCGGCTCGTGCGCGCGCAACGGCTCGCGCTTCGCGTGCGCGTGCGGCCCGGGCTTCGCCGGCGCCACCTGCCAGCACAACCTCAACGAGTGCGAGTCCAGCCCCTGCCGCCACGGCATCTGCGTCGACGAGGACGGCGGCTACCGCTGCTTCTGCCGCCCCGGTAAGCCACTAAACACTGCCTGCCTGCGAAAGGTACTGCCTAAATGGGGAATGGGCGAGACGCACTCAATGTCCTCCCCTTTTACTGGTCGGGTAACTGCAGTACTACTCTGCGTTGTTTAAAATAAATAAATGTCTTTATTGTTGAAGTGACTCAGGCCATTTAGCCGGCTCTTCCGCCTAACCACTTTCAACATTTTTATTGCAATAGTAATATTGTAATAAATAAAAAGCATGTCATTAAATGATAAATAGAACGCAATTTGGGTGAACCGTTACTCAGATAGAAGAAAGGAGTGCAATCGAGAGAATACGTAGTTGATAGAAAAAGGAATGCTATCACAGCATTTGTGCGATTAAATTTATTAATTTCAAGTTATGGAAATATTAAAAATTAGTCACAAATATATCAGGTTGAACGTGACTTTACTCCAATTTAGAGAAATTATCGTTTTATGACTCAGCAAGTTAGGTATGTAAGCGGATTCGAAATAAATTGTTTCAATTCGTGAAATGTTTATAAATATTACTCATTGTTTCAAAGAAGTTTTGAAGAAGCTAAAATTGCGTACGTATTTTTGAATTACCCCTAAAAAACTAGAAAGGGAAGGAATCTCGTCAGCAAAAAAAAAACGAAAACACATCATGTCACGAGTACAAGCTTAGAGAGAAACGGAAAACATTGGAAGATAATGGTAAATGAATTTAAGTATATTTCATAATAATAATAATAATAATAATAATATAAGTATATATTATAGACCTATTCGGTAATTAAATTGCTTTGCTTTTGTCTTCTTCTATGTGAGAGATTATTTTGTGTTCCCGGACGCGTCAATTGCTTTGGCACTCGAGTGATGAGCGTGCTATATTGCGAGGGTGGCGGTGTTTCTTCCCCGGCTGGAACACGAGACTCGGCATCGACTTGGACGATGACTTGCCGCTTTCCCTCACAGCGTTTCTCCGGCAGTGGGGCAGCGCCCCAACCGGGACAAGCCCTAAGCTCCCGACACGTCGCCTCCCTTCCTAATAGAGCATGCCAGTGTGTGTGTGTGTGTGTGTGTGTGTGTGTGTGTGTGTTCTGTGTGTGCGGTGTGGTATGTGTGTGTGTGTTTTGTGTGTGCGGTGTGCTGTGTGTGTTTTGTGTGGTGTGCGGTGTGTGTGTGTGTGTGTGTGTGTGTGTGTGTGTGTGTGTGTGTGTGTGTGAGTGAGTGTGAGGAGAGAGGAGGAGACAAGAACCAGGAAAAAAGATTCGTTGCCCGTTTTAAGGGTATGCTCCGGCATTACCGTGGTATTGATCGGAGAAACCAAGGAAAACTACCAATCAGAATAGAAGGACGCTAGAGTTCTCCTCAAAACTGCGGTTGTATTCGACCTAGGTGACTAACTCATTTCGAAAATTCGCCAACGTCATGACGTGAACTTTAGAACCTCCCGGTCCGAGACGTTGCAATGGCGACTATTGTTCCCCGGCGTTATCTCGACCGATTGTTGTATGAACAGTGGCAGTGTTAATGGAGGGTGAATGATGATAATGGGAGATGTGATATGAGAACCCTACCACGCCCCTTGCACCTGATAAATAGCCTTAAAGAGACTAGATCCGACAGTCTTCAACTCCTCATACCTGAACTGTCTGATCTACGTCACTCAGACCATCGTAGAAACAGTCGGAGATGTTACAAACAGAACCATCAACTCCAATATTTGAGGTGGAATGTTGATTAATCGTTGTGTAGTCTGCTTCAGAAACAGAATTGAATTGAATAATTTTGATAGACATTCAATTGAAAACAAACTAACACTATCCACGCGCATTCCTGTGGTTAACTAACTGTACAAAAGGGATAGCATTTCTTCTCACTTCCTGAGTAAATGGGTGATAACTATTTTCTTTCTTGCGAACAGTGTTTCAATAAGAACTTTAACATTTTTATTATTATATTCAAATCAGAGCACTTGTACGAAGAAGAAAAAAGAGAGAGGAACACGATATTTTTGAAGAAGAAGAAGAAGAAGAAGAAGAAAAAGAACGAAAACACATGGGCTGAGTTCACTCTCCTCTCAATAGGCTGTTCGTAAGTTTTGGATTTCTTTTGATCCAAATTTCACGTGGAATTCATACTTCTCAAATAATTTCTTTATTACATCCAAATCTGAGAACTCGTTGGGGAGATGCAGTCCGAAAACCGATGAGTCTTACGCAGACTCTGTCTTGAATTTTATCACACTTCGATATAAAAACACAAAACATAAAAATGTCTTCCAAGTGTTAGCGGTAAAACCTAACATTTATGTTTTTTAACTTTCATCACTTCCAACTTTGTAGAGGACTTTGTTCATACTATAACACTAATACTAATAACTCTAGCTCATACTAATAACACTAGCTGAACTCATGGGACCATTGCGCATTTTGTAAATTATTATTTTAAAAATGAAATTATCTTTGTACTTGGAGCAAAGTTCGGGCGGCTATCTTCCGGAATGTGCGTTATAGCATTATATTCCATGTAAAGTGCATGAATAAAGTTTATAATATATCTATACGTTGAAAATCAAATATAGTAAAACTCATTCCAAGTGGAATCTCATAGGACGATTATTTTTCCTTAGACCAGATTCCGTGTTATACTATGTTCTATTGTAGAATTTACATTTGCCAGGACTGCGGTTTAAGTTCATATTGAACAGATTCTTGGGTTTTACACGTTCCGCATTGAGCAAGTTTAACTTTAGTCACTTGAATTTTATCACGGAAGATTATTTATGCTTCTATGTCTCCAATTTAGTTTTACATCGATTTCGAGATTCTGCTCGTTTCTAACTATCCATACTGCGGAGAAGGAGTTTTCAGAAGAACTAAAGTTCCAAAATGAAATAGAAAAAAGTCTACAATATTGTTGAAGAAACATAACTCGTTTCCCTCAAGGGGCAAGAAATCCCGGTTTTAAGAACATTGCACGCATCACTTTCAACTTTGCACGATGCAAGACTGTGTTGAAGTCTAATGCATGTTGCAGGTTGCTAGTGGATCCACTTTTCCCTCTAGGCAAATTCTGCGAACTTCTAAACTTTTCATCTTAAATCTATTTGAAGCTGCGCTCAGGAGTAATTTTCTATCCAGCAGCAGCACCCTCATGTGACTACGTGTCGATGATAAATGAAACAAATCTTTATTTTTATTTAGCATTATATAGAAAAATAAAAATGTATTGAGATCATCACAAGAGAAAGAATGGGGATACAATCAAATTTTCGTTCTTGCGTCAATTTAATTAGATACTCAATTCTTCATCACAAAAGACCGTCTCCAGAAGTTAATGCTGAGTCCTAACCCTGAGCCAGAACTTCCTACCCTCTCAATCTTGGTTTGAATTATTAACTTAGAGTAGAATGCATGGAGGAGCTAACAGAATTTATTTTATCTTTCGAAAACCACAAATTTGTCATTCAAATTACTAAGTTGTATTAACGAACCTTATTCAAGGCCATAGAGCTTTTGTAACAGCAAAAACACAAAACACTGAAATCATGATCTGTTAGACACAAATTATGATTCCATTTTATAATGATTCTTTCCTGAACACAAGGAAATATTTTCGTGTCGATAATCGACAGAGAGATATACAAGTAATAAAGCTTGGTATGTTTTTTACTGTAGGAATATTTAATCTTTAATATATGAATGGAATTTATCTTTTATCATCTTTCGTTTAATTCGTTAATCGTCTGGGAAGTGCAATCCACTGACAAACGCCACGTATGCTCAATTGCGTCTGCAGATGGCTGAGGATTCAGAAACGGTCGCACTTCCTCTCGCCCAGAATGCGCTAGCGAGATAAGGAGAGAGCTGTTTTTAAAGACTTAATGACTCCCCTTCAGAGGCAATTGAGTCTCAGAGAGAACTAAGTGGAGTAATCCTAACGGCTCTCGTTCAGAGTTAATGAACAATAAATATTCATAGAAATTTCAATAATTTCCCATTAGTCGACCTTAATAGAAGTGTAAACAGTGATGATGATTATTTCTATATTTAATGAAGCGCGATGGTAACTAAATGGACACTGTACTACGGTTTTAATAATACATTTCTATTTGTCTCTCAATTAAAAACAATATTTTGCCAACAACTGATAGGAACATCGAAATATTAATAACTCGTGTTAAAAAAATTTCTTAAATATCCTTAACACATTATCTCTGGCAATATTAAGTTGATAGTAGATTCTCTAGTCTACGAGTTTGAGCCTTACAACCGTTCAATGTTCGTAAACAAAGAAAAGATTTCGTATAGAGTGAACATTTAAATCGATTTTCATGTAGTTAAAGAACAGATAGTATCTGTTGATTGTGATCAGTAAGAATTTATAGGTTTGGTAGATAAATTACTTCATACTTGTTCCTTCGCATACAACGTGCTTTATTCAATACGTGCGTTCATGTATATATACTGGTAATTTAAATGTTGTTAAAATATTTTTTCCCTTTCGTTATGAGTTAATAATTTTTCGATATCTCGCTGCTGTTTATGCCGAATAGAGAAAGTTATGTTATGCGAATTTTCGACACAAAAACATAATTTGCAGGCCCTGGTAACCAAAGGGGATAAATATTCTTCCTATAATAGTAAATTACTTCCTCTAACATATTGCATAGTCAGAATCCATATTTTGTGAGTCCTTGATACCGAAAAATCGATTGACGGCAAAACTCCTGTCTGACTATGTGCGCCGCAACGCTAGCGGCTAAACCGTTCTCCCGATTTTCTCAAATTTGGTATTTCCCAATCGATCTACCTGATGTCGGGGCACATTGACTTTGAAACCGATATTTTATTTTTGAGAGATACTTTATATGAAGCCACTGGGAAATTTTCAGAATTTTCAAAAAAACGTCATCAAAGTTTTTGATTAAATTTTGTTGTTGGATAGTGTGAAAGGCATTTAAAAGAATGGCGCGGGTCTCATTTTAGTTGAAATTCCTAATTTTTCGAAAACTGAAAAAGTTCAACAGTTTTTAGCATCTTCCTGCAACTGAAATATTGAACAGGGGGATTTTTTCCTTAATAAAATTTGTTCCTAAACACAGATTTTGAAATATGGTCAAAAAACAATTCTTGGAAATTTGAGCATTTTCCCTTTAATTTCGCGTGAAATAGGCACTTTTTAATTTTGTAGCAACAATTTTTTTCTCAAACATGGCCCCATTTTTATTCAATTTTGATCTCGGATAACGTACAGGACGCTTGTCATATTTCCGTTAAAATTCCAGATTTTTCGAAAATTGCAAAAATTCCAAATTTATTCGGCTTCTTACAACTACAATTATGAAGATCATTTTTTTAAAATGAAATGTGTTCGTCAAAAAACACATCTTTAAATAAGGTCATGTTCAGTTTTTTAAAAATATGAATAAATTTACTTAATCAGGCGTCAAAAATATGCAATTTTTAAATAATTATTTTCTCTCAAACGACTCCAAAATTTTTATATAATTTTTTCCACGTATGTAGAACGGCAAATAATTTGCTGCTTGTTTCATTTTCGGCGCACTCTCTGTATTTTCGAAAATTGAAAAAAAATCGAATTTCCCGCGCATTTAATTTGAAGCAGTATAAATATATAATAAGGCAGTCGCGTAATATGGCGTCAATGTATAATAACCTTACTTGAAATTGGCCCAATTAGGTTTCCTCTCTTTAAAAATAATGTGAAAGAAAAATTGAGAAAAATGAGTGTCATAATTTTGTACGAACTTTCATTACGTTAATTTTGTATTACCATAATACGTGGCATTGTTAAAGCAAATGATATTTGAGAAGTTCATTGTTGAACGGTGACGTGATGCGATAGATAAGATTAAGCGGCTTTATTTAATGTTAATGTTACAATGTTCTCTACCTTCAATAAAATTGTATATTCAACTTTTTTATTGTAGGGAAGAATGTATATACAGGTATGCATGAGGTAATGATATCGAAATTTCGAAACCATTAATAATGTGACAAATTGGAAGAACTTTACTTGAAGGAAGGATGTTCAATTTATATGCAAAATTCGTCCATTGATGATTTATCAACGAAGCTCAGCGACTGCGCGTGGTTGCGAAAGCCACTACCGCCATCGCCACCGCCATCGCCATCGGCGATGGATAGTATTATTTATTAAATATTTTTACTTTCTCCAACACAGCTTATACAGAATATTCGGATGTTATTGTGTATACACTGAATACCTTAATACACTGACTTCAATGCGAGAAATATATTTTCATTTAAACTTTTGAGTAGAAAATCTATTTTTAAGGATTCGTATTTACAAGATAAAGTGAAATTTAAAGAGCAAGAAAGGCAGAAATTGTGACATAATATTACATAACGGTAACATTATAATATAGCGAGAAAGTATGTAGCATCTCTAGTTTTGATGTGTTAACAGGCCAGAAATACGATTTAATTATGAATCATTTTCAACCATAGTAACTCAAGTAGTTTGGTAACTTCTGGAGTTACGATGCAATTGTTGACATGATAATTGAAATTATTTGTTGCATGTAATGGCGAGTATTGATTAGAAATTTTAATGGACTATATATTAATTCGGTTTATTGAGTTTCAGCGCAATGTACGATGAAATAAAATAACATAATACAATTACGCTGGTTTTTAATGTAATTACAAACATTAGACAACTCCCGGAAGCAAAACGAAATTTTAGACTAAAGTCAATAACTATGATTCTTGAAGTTTGAAATAAATTAGAATTTATAATTTAAACGACACATTCTTTTTCACCATTTTGACATTATTTGTTTTTCTTTCTAATTATACTTGCCGCTCATTGCCGTTAAGAGTATACTTACGCACTAATGCGAACTATTTTTAAAACTTCCTCCTTAACACACTTTTATACCTACGAATAAAAAAATTCCCTGATCGCCAAAAATGAATAAACTCGGATTGTTCTTCAGGATTAAATCAGGTATCTTCCGCTCTAGATATAAGTCTGACAACTGTAGCCCAAGGCGATCAATAGACAGACGTCGTCGGCAGCCACGCTAGTGCAGAGCATCGCCTTCGGGGCGAAAACAGGGCGGAGCTGACGATAAGGAAAAAGGCCCGCGAAGGAGCGGTCGCGACCAGCGTGTAGGTCGCGTGCCAGACACACATTTCTCGGGCCTCGCGCCCGAATCCGAACACAGAGGGCTTAAACGGTTTCCGTCTTCTGCAGAGGAGCGACTGAGTGAGTCTTAACAAAAACGGACCAGGACCCGCCCACCAGCAACCATTTCTTCTCGAGTCCCACTCTGATTACCCAGCCCCGACGCCGTTTCCTGATCTCGTTATCTTGGGACGTGCTGCGGGTTCATCCCAGCTGGGCCCTGGATTTCATGAGGAGCTAGATTTCTCCCACAATAACTGAGAGAAATTCCTGTGCACTATTACCCTCATGAAAATCATGGCAAAGCACAAAACATCTGTAAATACAAAATGACGTTTTTCACTAAGCTTAATTTACAAGAATCAATTAATCAAATTTTTCGAAATTTCATTATTGAAGGATTATTAAAAACACAAGTAATTAAGAATATCTGCGCACTGTTGCAACAAAACCTATTTTTGTTTCTAAAGGGAATTCTGACATCGAGGTTGTACATTTCAATATTATCATCCATTTTTGTAAGAGACAATGAAATACACATTTATACAAAATGAACTGTCAGTATGGACTCTCATTAATTATACATATTTTCACATTAAAGGAAGGTATGCACGTTTCATCGGGGATAAATGAATTCAATAACATTCTACTGAATTTCATTTTGTTAACAATTACGTCACACATCTCCTATAAAGGAGTTCCGACGCAATAATTAGAGTCACTATGATTTTGATAGAGTTGTTTGGAACACATCTAGTAATTATGAACGTATACAAAACGAATTTTGTTATGCGTCCCTATTCATAAAGACCGAATAACGATTCTCTTTTGTACGATATCAGAATTTACTTCAATCAGGGAGCAAAAAGTTGAAAATGAATTCCATACACGTAAATCGAGAACAAAGCTGAACACGACGAGCTGAACATCACGTGTTTTTCATTCCGAAACAAGCCAACACAGAAAAACTATTTGGGTGCATTATTCAGTTTTCGTTCTGTCAATATTAGGGATACAAAAGTACAATGAAGCGAAACAAATTCCAAAGGAAAATTGGAAGCGTACTGTTGGGCAATTGTTTAAAATTCACAAGCAGTCGTACCAATTTTGCATGAGAATTTCAGAGGATATTATCACAACAGTGTCGCACGACTTGGGTTCCCCTTCCTTCCCCGGCTTTTACAGCCAAGTTTCCCGCGTTCACGAGGGGAATCATTTTTATTTTATAGCTTTTCTCAGCGCGACGTAAAGGTCAGGACGTACGCAACGCAACGGCACGCACACAATGCGCACGTAGATAGGAAACAGCGCGCGCTTTTTTATAGCAGGAGGGCGGGCGGGCGGGCGCCGATGGCGGGAGAATACGCGCCGGGGCGGCGAGGGCCAAGTGCGCAGAAGGTCGACGCGGAGGAGGCGACGGAGCAGAAGAGCGCTCGTTGGCGCGACCCGCGATTTGCATCGCAACGACGCCGCAGCGCAGGTTCCGCGCTTCCTTCCGCCCCCTCCCCCCTCCCCCTCCCCACCCCACCTCCCCCGGCGCGCATCGACTCCCGCGCGACCTTGCCACCTCCTTCCAAGGCTTCTCCGGCGCCGGCGACGACCAAGGCGACTTGCCACGCCTCGCCCAGCCCGGTCTCGCGACTCGCGTTTTTTTCTTACACACGTTTATTCATTTTGAAAGGTTTACATCGTTCACTACAATTAATTTACAGATGTATTTTCAGACTTATTCTAGTTAAAATATCTAAGCTGCTTCTTCTTCTTCTCCTTCTTATCATTCTTCTTCTTCAAGCATTAGAACTTTCACTCCGTTGCGTCTCATTATTGGTCCATCGATCTTCTCTTCGGTCTTCCTATATTCCTTTTTCCTCTTGGCTTGTATTTTAGAATCTGTTTTGGCATTCGCGTGTTTTCCATTCTGTCTATGTGGTCTCTCCATGCTTTCCTATGTTCATAAATTTTTTTCATTTAGATTATAAATTCCTAGATAGTTGCGTATCTCTTCATTGCGAATTCTGTCTTTCCTTGTGACACCAATACAACCTCTTGAAAACTTCATTTCGGCAGTCTGAATCCTGCTTCTAATTTTTGTGTCCATAGTCCAAATTTCACATCCATATAGCCCACAAGGAACTGCTAAGGTTTTATAAAATTTCATGAGTGTATCATTCCTGATTTTACTTTTCAGTGTCCTCCTAATAGTTCCAGATTAGATATTTATAGTACTCTCATAAATATCTAAGCTAACTTAATCTATATGTTGAAAAGGATACTGTAGGGGAGAACCTCGGGGTTAAGAATCATGGTTAGCTAAAATTTTGAAGAAGGCTTCAAAAGGAAATCTATTTTTTATTCGAGTGTGGGTTGGATTTTTTGGTAGTTTGTAATGGAATGCTGCTGGTATGTCAGGTTTTGGTAGAAGTTGTGTGATATTTGTGCTATTTGGTTTATTATTTTATTGATGTTTAATTCTGAATGAAGTTGTTTATAACTTATGAACCAGGAGGCATTTGTGATTAATCTTAAAAATTTATTTTGCATTACTTGAATTTTATTGACATCTGTGGGGGCTGAGTTTGTCCATACGGGGCATACATTAAGCGGTAGTGGTATGATTATAGTTTTGTATAGTGTTGTACTGTTTGTGTATGACAGGGATTTGTGTTTCTTGATTAGTGGCTGGAGTTGGAATAATTTATTTCTTGCTTATTTAATTTTGATATCTATGTGGGATTTCCAGGTTAGTTTTGTGTCCAGATGGAGTCCTAAGTATTTTATGGGTTGTGATGGTGGGGTCCAGGTGATGGGGGAGTTGTTTATTACTAGCGGAGTAGGGGAGCGTAAACTTCCTGAGTGAGTCTCGACTCGCGTGCTCGCCCTGGCCCTCTCCAAGACGTTTACTTCCCGCACTGCCTTGCTTCCTCGTCTTTTCTTCACTTGACCTTCATCACGCCTGCCCGCGCGAGTCTTGTTGGTTGGTTCATTCTGTGGCGTTTTGTGTCTAGGCTTCTGACTTCGACTCGAGTCGCCACACGTAAAATCGGGTCAGAATGTTTCGATTTCGCTTGTACCACTCTCTACAGTCCTGGAAACTATCCTCTCAACGACTATTTACATTTAGCTTGCTTTGCTTCAACAGGGGTGACACCGACCCCACTCATTCTCCCTCGTCACAACCAGGGGCTGATCCAGCCGATCATTTTGCAAGGGAGTAAATAATAAACGTAAAAAACAATATTGTATATTATTTTTGTAGTGTATATAAGACACTATACAATATATATTTTTTAAAATAATTACATAATTCTAACATAAATAAATATTTAAATCAATTTTCCCAAATAAAGGAAGGAAACAAATAAAAAACTCTAGGCCTTTTGGAGGAGGCATGACCCGAATGCCCCCCCCCCCCCGTCCCTGGATCTGCCACTGGTCACATCTCGGGTCTGGCTACCCACCTTCGTTCCGTCTCGTTCAACATTCCGCTCGGCGTGGCGTAACATTTCTGCCTGCATTTTTCAATCCTGGTGACCGTCCTTCCTTGGAAGTCTCCCGCGGCGTTACCCTCTCGCCTTCTCCTTGCCTCGTCTCGGCCGTGCGCGGTCGACCGCTCGCGCGCCCGGCTGCCCGTCGCCCTGTCTTTCATTTCCCCCTCGCCAGTAACCCTGGCGAGGCGGGATTTTATTCACGTATTAGGGCGTACAGTAAACTCCAGCATTACTGCTTATGGAGATGCAGGGAGGGTTTGTAACTAACTATTCTAAATAAATGAAACTATAAACAATGCCTCTTGGGGCGATTGAAGTTTTTAAAACATTATTTGTAATGAAAAGTTAAAAGTTCTGTTGATTGTTCATTGTTCTTGTTTTGAATCATTCACTCACTCTTTCATTCTTAATCTATATGTACAAACGCATTCACTCACGCATTCATACCACTGTCATTTCACTACACTGTACACTATTTAATAGTAGTTTATGCAATTAGTTTATAATGTTAAGCTTTATTACATGAGTACATGTTTTGAAAACGAGTGACGTTAGGAGCGAGTTTTCAAATTTGTACGAATGCAAAAAAGCAACATTATAAACGAGTTGCATACGCTATTTTTTTGTATAACAGCATTTTAAATTTACAAGAGAATCAAACTTAATTTCGCGAAACAACTTTCTTCTGACGTCTCGGGTGCTTGACATCCAACGCCCTCTGGAAATCAAATTCAAGATGGCATTGTTGACATCCGTGCGAGAAAATGGTGGTTAGCTGTTCCGTCTTCTTCTACCTCCCCACGATTCTCTCGCTACTATTGGCTGAATGTGTGATGACGTCATGTCGCGTTTAATAATGGCGATGACGTCATGTAGCGTGCGATAAAATACTGGATTATGCACGATTCAGGGTATCGAAAAGGGTCGTTTGTAATGATGGTATACAAAAAACACTTTTTCGCCATGACGCCGACTACTCAGGCGTCCGTGGCGCCGCGACGTTTTCACGGCCTGGCCGCCCTGTCTCGTCCTACGTTCGGCCCAGCTGTACCGCCTGTTGTCCTGGACGTTGCGTCTGTCCTGACCTCGCGCCACCCTAGGCACGCCCCGCTTCGTGCGCTCGGGTCACTACGATTCTTTCCAGGCGGCACTTTTCTTCGACCTTGTTGCGCTGTAGTCTTTCGCCCAGCGCCGCTTATTTTCCTACGTCTCGACATCGCCATCCCGCAGTTCCTTTCATTTCAGCCTTCTTTTCGTGGTTCCATCCACATTTATCCCTCAAGTTGCTTTCATTTCTTCAGATAGCTTTTCCGCCCTTTGGTTTATTTCGAAACATACTTTCCGTTGACTGTCATCACTTCATACTCTTACTTCCTGTCACTTTCGAATTTTCTATCATCAGTGCAATTCGCAAGACAACTCGTCTCTAATCGTATCAGCTCCGCATTTTATCACTTCTCTCAGTTGACGACTGCCGGACCTGCCGAGTCTTTCCTCACATTATTTTCTCCTGCCTTAGTCATCTTTACACGCTTTCTTTTATTCAAAAATATCTGTGTCTTCAATGCGGCATGTGTTATGCAATAACATTAGAAGCGTCTTCAGAAACGTAATAAATCTGCACCGTTTTCGTTGGTTTTATCATTATTGGCTCTCTCTACTTCTTTGTCACGGTAAATTGATGTATCTGGCATTGCTTTTAAAGGACCCCTGCCAATTAACGGACACATTACTGCATATCGCATCATCCATTGTATTTTCAATCTTGATTATGCTTACAATATTATACTCGTTATGTTTCTTTACCTCACTCTCCCATTGACACTACTGTTTTCTGTTATCTTTCGCTTCTTTCGGAGCGAACCCATTAAACTTTGGAGGCTTCTTTTCTGTAGCATCCAGAACTCCTCCATTTTCTCTATTGATGATGTCATTTTCTCTCTCGCCGTCTTCCAGCCTGTCACCCCTGGCTAACGTTGTCAGCCCTGCGGTCTCCATTAGCTGCGCGAGGCGCTGTTCCGCATGAACAAGCTGCCTTCGTCCTCCGCGGGATTCGTCGTGTCGCCTTGAGCTTTCAATTCCTACCTTCTACCTGTCGTCTAATGCGGTTCATTGCATCCTTACTTTCACAATTTATGACCTCAGTTTGTGTCTCTAAGAGATCGACCGACTCAGATAAGTTTTTTTTCACACGCCTCTTTCATTCTACTTCACATTTTATTTTTATGCAAGTACCTGCTTTTATTCGCTTCGTACTTTCGATTCCTCTCCATTCTCTTTAATTTCCCTTTTTTCCTTCTCTAGGATTTTTTCCATTAGATAACTCTTATCCGCACGTTTAATACATCGGGTTCTTAGTTTTAGCTCCGTTGAATTATTTGAGCTCAATTTAAAGTTTCAGAAACATGCCGTGCAGTTCACATTCTAAACAAATTGTGTGCATCAATAAGTTTTTGCAACTATTGCCATAATGTCTGTATGTTCCTTTACTTATAATAAAGTGACGTCAATAATTACTTAAATAATTTTCAATAATGGAATTTTAATACTTTTTATCTGAATATTTGTCATGTAAGTGTCCAAATCACATTTTAAAATTAGGAAATCCGGGTTATTTGCTAATTTCGAACTACTAGTCAATTATGTTTTCCCTTTCGTGGTTCTTTCTCTTCCACTTCACTTCATTCCATCGCCTTCACAAACAACCATAAGGCTGCCATCACCCATGCCCTTCACGAATTTCGATCCCTCTTAGCCTGTGGCGTCTACATCAACTCCGACGCCGCGATGCTTTTTCCAGCAACCGCATCACAGCCCCGCCCCGCCCCGCCCCGCCCCGTCCCGCCCTCACGCTCCGGTATACTGTAGCTTCCTAGCGGGGAGCCTTCGATCTTGCTACCTACTACCTTTATCTGCTTGGGCGGCGCTTTGCGCGCGGGCGCTCCGGGCCGCCCTCCCCGATCCACTTCCATATGCCTCCGCGCAGCCGCCGCCATCGACCCCGCCCTCGCCCTCGCCCTCCGCCCACGCGCCGGAGACTGCAGCTATCGCCGGCGAACCCTCTCCAGTCGATTCTCTGCCCTCCCTTCACCACCTTCACCTGCGCCGGTCTTACAGCCGCAGCTTCATCACTCCTACATCGCTACTTCCATTCTGCCGATTCACACTTTCCCTCGCCACTCCGTCATCCACAGCCCATCGGCGATGTTTCAGCGGAATCACGCCCCCCCCCCCCTGTGGACGCCTTTTGGAGGCCTCCATTCGAATCGCATTTCCTCTTCCCATTACGTGCCCCCTCCCAGTGTGGACTTTTCTCATCGCAGTAACGGCTCTGCGTCTCAAGGTCGCGGGGAAGATAAGGAAACATACCCTAAGGTGGCGTGAAAATACCTGTGAGTCGAGAGTGTCTACGTTATTGAAGGGGACGCATTCCGACAATGGGAACGAATCTTTCCGGAGGTTTTCTATTCTGTTATGAAAATGTCCCCAATGAATCTAGAAATGTACGAGTCAGTGATTGAAGCTGTTACTGCACCTCGTTTGTTGATGCCGTGAGATACCTTCTCGGACAAATCCCAAAAAGGGATAATAACTTAATAAAGACGAATATTAATATCACTGCAAAATCATTTCTTCCAATCAATTGTTTATAGATGAATTAATAAAATTCATGATAAGCAGTTGTAATTTTGAATTGGTGCGTGGGAAGGAGATTGTTGTACTTAAACTAAAGAAATATCCGCTTACCAAATGCACCCTGAAAATTTCTTTAGTCGCAGAGAACATTTTTAAGACTTATTTCTTTGTTGTTGAATAACTGTCATAAGTCTCTAAAACAAACATAAAGAAACAAAATTCAATCTGTTATTTTCACTAATGAATTATACGTATAATTTAATTTTTTTCGCCATTATCTGCATAAAGGTGTTAATTAACTTTACATTGCTTTTTTAATAATCTCAGAATTGTTACCACTTCACTGCTACTGTTACAACGAGGTGCGGAACTCTTTGTTTTGTGTCAGTGCAGAAAAAGTGTCTTCTTTTATCTTCCAGTCTCAAACGTCTCATTTTCTTTTTACTATTTTTAATAAAAAGTAAATAAATACAACCTATATTTATGGGAATAAATGCGAGGGACTGTGCATCTTATCGGCGAGCAATTTTCCCTAGGGCGCAAGATGAGCAAGCTGGTTATACGAGTCTTTGTCCAGGTTCCAAGCCTAGTGTTAAAGGGGAAGCTCTATCATTCGCAACTAACTACTTGTGTTATTTTGTTAAAACGATTCCAAGTCTCGCGATCTAATTGAATTATTTTGCTGTATCTGAGCAATACAATCCAACTGAACTGTTGCCCATTTATAGTTCCAAATTCCCCTCAGCTACGACATATTGGTATCGGTGACCTAACAAAAAAAAAAAGCGTCATTTTCGACTCTTGTCAATAATTTTATGATTAATTTTGGTGGAATAGATAAGTTATATTTGTTTGATTATTAATATAATGAGGCTTTGAAATATGAAGATACACTAAGTTTAGATACCCTATTATAAATTATGTAAATGGAATAAATATCAGGGTAGTAATAGATATGATCTTGAAACCCAAAGAAGTTGGCGGTGTTTTAGTGCTTTCAGAGGAATCTGTCCTGTAATTGATTATACACGATTTATGTTACTTAATCTCTTATGTTATTTAATTATGTTAATCAGTTTATATATCGCCGTCAGTAAGATTATCTAGTAGAGAGTATAAAATTTCATTACATTTTATTTTATATTATGTGAGGTCAAGGCGTAGCTAATAATTAAGTAGAGATGAAATATAGTACATTTATTTATATGAATAATAATTTCCCATACCTGATTGCTGTCAGCCGGCAGTGCCCGCGTGCTTTCGAATGGCGTGGTGCGCCTCCCGCTTGCCCTCCCTCCTGTCTCCCTGAGCGACGTGCAACGCGAGCGGGCCGCGCGCAACTTGGCCGGCTGCGAGCATTCCGCCCCCGAGCGGAGCGTTCCCCGGCCGGCCCGCCAAGGCCGCCTCAAGGCCGCTCCACAATCCCCCGCCAACGGGAACGGGAAGGTGAAGGCGAGGACGGGAACGGGAACGGGAGCGGGAGGTACGTGCGCTTCACAGTAAACGCCAACGGGGAGAGGAATAGCGCTATGAACCAGTAGCGGCTAAAACGAGAACTTCAAGAAACAGTTATCGAGAGTAAAGCACATCTAGCTATGCTGCTGTGTTCACTCTTTGTACTGCCATCTGCCTGTTTGTTTACGTGAGCTGCTATGAATAAAAAATACTTTAACGAAAGAATATTAATTATAAAAATATAACTATAGGTACAAAGAATGCCAAAACTACTACGAACTTGCGGAAAATACAACAATGAGAAACTAAAATTTTGTCAATAAACAAACAGCTCCAATGTACTTTAACGAAACATTTAAAACAATGTGGGAAATTTTAAGTATTAATGTGAATAGAAAAACAATTATACTATAAATACTAAAAATAACTAAAACAACTCAACAATGACTTACAAAACTCGCCTCAAGCCCTAACCTCGCAAATCCACGCCCTAACCTCAATAACGTTCTACATTCAATTCCGCTTCAGACCAGTGTCGCCTGTCGCGCGCAGTTCGCTTCGCCGCCATTTGCTGCACTTTCATCGGTCGAGAGGCTTCGCGTTCCCGGGCTGAGATAAATGTTGACCATCCTTCCCGTTCCTGTTCCCGTCAAGCTTCGCGTTCCCGTCGTGTTGTGAACGCCTGCCTGAGATGTCCATCTTTTAACTTTCTTTACGTTCCCGTTCGCGTTCGCATTCCCGTACCCGGGCTATTGTGGAGCGGCCTTAACGGTTCTCTCGGGAGCGCATGGACACGTCATTTTATGTGTGTGTGTGTGTGTGTGGGGGGGGGAAGGACGTTATTACTCAAGTGCGGCTCATCATTAAAGGCTGTAAGGCGGAGTCTCTCCTGTAGAAATCGCTGCCCAAAATAAATTTAAAATTATATTTATAAATGTGTTTATTTATTAATAATGGCTTTCTGAGTTACATATGTAACAGTCATATCAAAATTTTTGTTAGCAAGTTCGATAACGGTCGTCCGTAACGCATTTGAAGCTGTTGACTGGGAAGATAAAAGCGTTAGGCTCCCACTTCACTCCGCCATAAGGCCTGTGTAAAACGACGAGGCGTGACGTCATGCATTCTCTGCACAGGCTTACCGGCGGACGAAGGCTGCGGCCAGGCAGCCTTCAAGGGTGGGGCGTAGGGTCGGAAGAAGGGCGTGCTCACCAGATAGCATTACTAGGCAGCTCAGCGAGAATAATTGCCAATCAACTAGTTTTCCCAATGTGCTGTAGGAGCGCTACTCCCTTGAGTCTGTATCGGAAGAGATTATGAATAGAAATACTATGCAGGCAATGCAAGGCAATATAATGCAATGCATTTGCAGCCTTCCCTATCTAGAAAATCACGAGCCGCGACTGATATTACTTAAATACGAGCATCACCGTGGAATTTTAGTTTAAGTCACATTCTTTATTGTAGATAACGAGACGCGCGTGCTACATTAAAGAAGGTAAAGTGATACCACAGATATGGATGAAACCAATAATCTACTATGACAATAAATTTAAAAAAATATTAAACACGAGATAATAGTCATACATACATTTACGTAAGCAATACTGAAATATCTACTATATTGCTAAATCCAAATGCGCACAAACATTGATAATTTAAGCAGCCTTTGGGAGATGTGAGAGATGTCAATGTTAGATAGGATGTAGGATGTTAGATATCCAGAAACCCGAGAAAAAAGACTAAAACAATTAAATAGTTTTAATTTTGATTCGAAGAGGCAAATGTTTGATGGTGCTATTCCATTTATAATTTAAAGCATCTACTCTCGTACAGACGGAATTCTCATACTCAGTGCGTTACCACTTACGTTACAGCTGGCCTCATGCGATATCAATACTTCAAGGAAGAGGCCGCCCACCATTCAATATTTTATATTCACGAGTGTGTGAATATACACACACATTGCTTTATTGCAGTATTAGTGAGGACTGATTTTGCAAAATATTTATTTCTGTGCTATACGAGATTGTTATTTGTTGTTCTTGAACAGTGTACATGCTAGGTTGTGGAAAACCATTTTATATGATTGTGTTCAGCAACATTATTTATCATGCAGACCACTCGTATTAACTCATATCACATACTACCAATTATGTAATGTTTTTCCAATGTTCCCAAGATTGTCCGGCGGCACTCACAGGTTGGGATAACTCTGGCTTCTAATGGGTCTAGATTGACAATGTCCAACCTTGTGTGTGCGGCATGATTTAATCGTTTCTGCGTCATCGTTTTTTGTAAATACGATTTGAGTCTTCAAAGAGAGCTGCAGCGCCATCATACGCCTGCTTTGAAGCAGCCTGAAGGGTATGCGTAGCCTAGTTGGTACGTGGTTTACGACGGACTGTTTTTTTAAATTTTTCTTTTGGATAGAACAATACAAAGATCATAATACACTCTACATTTGTTATAGTTGCTTATATCTACTCACAATTAACTTACATAATCTTACAACTTATCTAAAAATAACTTACATTACTACTAGGGTGGAAGAGGTACAATATCTCTACTTTGGATCGAGATCTGAGAATTTATTTAGGAATGTGTGGAAAGGCAATTTATTCTTGATGTGGGTTCTGTGAGTTGGGTTTTGGCAGAGTCTTAGTGGGGTTAGTTTGGGTATGTTTGGTATGCTTTGGAAGAAGTACCGGGAGACCGCTGCTTGATGAGTCAGGCCGCCGGGAGGGCTGACTGAAGCTCTCGCTCTAGTCTAGAGAATCGGGTTCAAACATTTCTAAATTCAATATTTATGTTTTCAATCCAAATATTGTATGTATTTTTCAGAAGGACCCTTCCTAGGTATCCTTAGTTGTTAGTTATTGTCTTATATTGTCAATATTATTGTCTTCAAACATTGTACATGTATGATGAAATGTAGTTTAAAAAAATGTATATACTATGTAACATAAAAGCTTGAAAGACATAATATTGTCGAACAAGGATAATACAAACTATTTAAAAAAAGTCCACAGAAAGGCTAGTGGCTCGCGGAACACTGCTGCCTGCCGCCGCGGACAGCCTGACCCCGATTTTTGAAATATTAGAAGCCCGGGTTCACGTTAACAGTAAAAAATAAAATTAGAAGACACTACTGGATAAACTTGAAGCTGTTTGGGGGAGGGTTTGTCCCCCTCGGGTCTCCTCCGGCGTCGGCGGTGGATCCTTAGGCATTTTCAAGAAAACCTGGTAGGATCTGTACAACTTTATCTACAATTTTGAAACGAAAAATAATTTCGGAACAAATATCAAATGACGTCATTTTATCTGTGTAAAGACTACTGAAGTAACTGACTATAATAATACTGTCTATTTTCTTTTACTTTAAGTGTTGCAAATTCCTGGGGTAGTCGATATCACTAATCAATATATATTTTTTACAATTAGACTTTTCTAAACAAGAATTAAAATATTTTCTTGATTATAAACTCTTTAAAAACGATTCCTCCAAATTTATATTACGTAAAATATTGTACGAAATACGAAAAATGTTGATGTTGTCTGATCATATTTGGCCGAAATAAACCGTATGCTAAGATTTTAATATTGTAATTGATTTTAATTTTTTAATATAAATAAAATACTATTATTAATCATGGGTATTGGTGTTTTATGATAAAATATTGGTAAATTCATGTGAAACATACAAAAAGCATACAATTCATTAAGAATACACTAAAGAAACATTAAGTTACAGGCGAGGCTAACGACTCCTTCCACTTCTTGCACACAATCATTTAAATGAACCGGAACGTAAAAAGGTATTTTATATCCGTGGCGTAGAGTAGAATTTTGTATAAGCTGGACCAGTCCCTCCTGCGACAATGCTCCCTGCAACTCGCGTCACACACCGCTGCGCTCGCCGCGCGACGCTTCTCCAGGCGCCGGCTCACATTTCCCCTCCACCCCCACCCCCTCCGCTCCCCTCCCGTCGTCGTCTCAACTTCCGCCTTCTCCTCCTCCTCCTCCTCCTACGCCCTGCGCTCCGGGCCGCATCCCGTGCCTTTCAATCTTGCCTCCACGGGCTATCGATTTCCGAGTAGGGCCCCAGGTGGCGCGCCGATCGCCGAGACCCCCCCCTGCACCCGCCACCGCCACAACCACCGCCGCCACCGCCACCGCCACCGCTCTGCAGTGGGCCGAAATGCCACGCAGGCATAGGACATCAACAAGAATATTTCTGAAGGGAAACTTCTGCAGCAGCGATATGGCAAATCGGATTGCATGAGATTAAAAGTCAAACGCGTAGTTCTCACTGTGGCCTAATTCGCCGATGGCTGCGCTGTTGAATAGAATAATTTACTGACAGAACTTTCGGAGCCAATATTTGGGGACATTTTTGGAGAACATTTTTGGTGGGTATTTTTAGGGGAACATTTTTGGTGGGTATTTTTAGGGGAACATTTTTGGAGGAACATGTAGAAACCTGTGACAAATATGTAAGGAAACGTATGAGGTAATCCTCGTACATGCTGGGCTTACAGAGGACAAGAAATGGGGACTTTCGAGCAGCCAAATGTCAACTGGAAAATGGAATTATGATAGTGGGCATTTGCTTATCAATCACTACAAAGTTAATGACATCATTAAATTCATCAATAAAGTCTTGTTTACATACTTGTACATTGAAACTGCAGCATTGTTAAAAATTGTAAAAAAATGTCAGTGATTATGAATGGTGAACTTAGATGAAGCTCAATCGTTAATAAGATTTTTGGATGAATAATAAAATTTAAAACTGAAGACTGACAAAGGTCAGTCTACAACCAGATCAGGCACTACCATCGACGCGGTTGTCTCGCGTCATTTAGAAAATTGACGATCAAAATTATTTGAATCATACTTAGGCTATTAGGTACTTTCTCCAAGATCTTATAAGTATATGAAAAGGGATAAAATATTTTTTGTTCTAATTAACTTAGATTTTCTTGAAATTAAATTTCACCTAATCATATCCTAACGTTAAAAAATAATGAAAATTGTTAACAAATGAAAAAAGCAACGCATGATGTCAACTTTTCTTGGGAACTAAGTAGTTTCTACTGCAGGAGAGTCGATTTCTCAATAATCATTTTGAAGAAATCAAAGCAAACATTTCAATCGACAAACATAATGGTCCAAATATATTACTAAGTGTTAGTCTAAGAATCGACATATTCAACATGATATCAACAGGTTCATTTTTTCATATCATTAATATGTTAACTTTTCAATTTATTTATCCAGTCTTTTATTTCCTTTGCGTACCAACATCAACTCGAAACAATTCACATTTTCTCTCAGAATGAAAACACTATAAATATATCTTGATTTTTTCATATTCAGACCGAGAGAGATGGCTCAGGGTATCAACTGATGTCACTGCAATCCCTTGATCGGGAGGTCCTAGGTTCCAATACCGACGGTGGTAGGATTTTCGATCCTAGCTTCATAGCTAGGTCGAATTCAGCCGCTGTCTGGAGCCATTAAATATTGGCACTCATTTTGAAAGGAGGCTGAATGAACCTCAGGATCGCCCTGAATAGGACACAACCGGGTAAAAATCCCCACTAGTAAGGGGGTTTGAACCCGGATCCCTCAGGTTACCAAACGTGTATCCTAATCACTACGTTGCCCAAAATCACACTTAGAAATGTCTAATAAAATATACGACCTCTTTTTCCAACTGATAGATGACCCTCAATATTCTTTTCTATGTTTCGATTCTCTCAGCTGGTTCTCACGAATAACTAGCCCTTAAAACTCGAGGTTTCAACCTGACGGCGGTAGGATTTTCGACACTAGCTTTTCAGCTAGGTCGAATTCAGTCGCTGTCTGGAGGAGAATTCTAGCGGTCGGCTGCTCTGATCGGTAGTTTTCCGCGGTTTCTCCGATCAACACCAAGCGAATGCCGGAGCAGTACCCTAACAAACGGGACACGGACCGCGCGCGATCTGCCCTTCCTCTTCCTTGTCCTATCCTCTCCCCCTTACACACACACTTACACTAACATGCACTACACTACCACATATTCCGGGAGATCGGTCGGGAGCTTAGAGCTTGTCCCGGCTAAGGCGGTGCCCGCTGGTGGGAGAGTCCTGGTTAGGGGGAAACCCCACTAGCCGACGGTAGGTCGGCGCCGGATCTCGCCATCCAACGGGGGAAGATCACCGCCATCTCCCGAGAAAGAAACATGCACTACACTAACGGGACTAATGACCAAAGCAGTTGAGGCGCCCGGAAACACGAGAAAACCAAACCAAACCAATCGAGGTTTCACCTCCCCCTCTGCTTCCGCATCGCGCTCTCTCCGGGCCCTGAGCATCGTGCTGGGTGGCGGTTCAGCGGCGCCGGGCCCCGCCTTCGCGGAGTTGGCCCTCGCGGGGCCGCGAGCGGGCCGGGCGGCTGGCATGGCGTGGGGCGCCCCCTCACGAGAAACCGCCGCGCCTCGCGACACACAATTATTTTCCCTGCCGGAACGCGCCGCCATCTTATCGGGAGAGTTATGCCTCGGCGTCGGTGCTAATTTATTACACACGCGCGGCGTGGAAGCATCTTGCTTAATAATTTCGTCTTGTCATGTCGCCGAATCTTTTTTTCTTTCTTTCTCTCTTTCTTTCTTTCTTATGGAACAACACTACATCAGTGGAGACTACATCAAAATATCATAAATTATGTTTTTATTACTTGTGTGATGAAAATTTTGATACCAGCAATAAACTCGTATTCGCGCGAAATAAACAACGAATGCATTATCCTTTTTATACCGTGGTTCTAATGTTTCTTCCGACATTATTCTGAGCCGGACGTCGTACACACACATCCATTCATGCCCAATAAAATAAATGACCTAACGCCCGCAACGGAGCTGCCTCCAACGGCGCCTTGGCGGCTGTATTCGGTGGCAGGAATCTCGAAATACACTGTGCTCTCATATTGCTTTTCATGGCCGCTATCAACAGCGGCTCGGTATTGGTCAAATGAACATGTACGCGTAACTTTGATGTGAGGAGCCGGTGTTACAGTCGAGAGTTTCATATGCCTCATATTGCAAGACTGGCTCGTGCAGTTAAGGTAGAGGTTTCAATGGTTTATTTTATGCATTTCATTCTCCTTTCCACAGTGGAGCGGAACTTTCAAAATAAAGGGGAGAGAAGATGGGTGTTCGGTGAAGCGAACAATTTCCAATACACCCACTCACGTATGAAGAGTATTGGAGTGTTTTGAGCGGAGAAAATATTTCTAAAAGACTAAAATAATAGCATCGCTTTATGATAAGCTTTATGCTTTACGAGGACTGAAATAACAATGAGAATATAGAAAACAGAAACACAAATACAGTAAAATAATAGTCCTTTTTATATAAAATCACTCCAATCTTAAGAAACGTACTGAATTTCTCTTTCAATCAATATAATAAGATTATACTTGCTTCATGGACTAATGTGGAATAAATAATTTGCTTATGGTGAATGTTCATTATTAGTGATAATTTAGGAAACAAAATAATAATTACACCACCAATTAATTAACAATTATTGAATGTACGAGGTTCATTAATTATTCTATTTGATCAGCATCAAATTATCTGGACTGTGGTTTCCGATGTATAATTTCAACGTTCGCTTGTCTCGAATTGTTAAGCGTATTTTAGGAACACCCTTGACAAACAATATCAAATGGTCAACAGCTCACATTTAAAGGTAACGCTAACAAAAGTAATCCACCTACAAATCCTATATGCCAAGTAAAACTTGAATTAATTTTTATATGTATTTTTTTGTATTTTCGTCGACTAAGTCGGTTAGTGACTAAATTTGGCGAGACGAACGAAAAACTCTCATGTAACTTCAAAATTTACTTCCTCGATCGTAATAATATTTTACCCACTTCTCGTCCGGAATAATCCAAAACACACTACAGAAATTACGGTTCCCATTAAACCGAGATATCATCGTCGCACCTTGGGTTACACATAAAGCGGTACTAACAAGTTAGGCTGCCTGCAACGACTTGAAATAAACCACTCTGTACGAAGCTCCGTGTTGTCATCCTGGCGACCCAAAATAGCCGAACTGGAAGCAGTCATGCACACGACGCACGCCTCCGTGTCCAGAGATCGCAATCTCAAGAAAAATGAGAATCTCACCTCAACGAGGGAAAGAGGCTGATAGTCCCGGAAGGCAACCGGCGAAGCACAGCTGCGTCGCGGGCAGCTTTCTAACTGTGGCGATTTCAGATCGTAATTCGTCACACAGGAAACTTAGTTTTTAATTTTCCCATCTCGAAGTGTTTCCGGTGTTCTTTACACCACTCGTATGGACTTAAGGTACGAAGTACGTCACATCACGAAAGATTAGATTTTTCTTTGAAAGATTTTTCTTCAAACTTCACTTCTCTTTAAATTTCTCAAATAAGTTTTAAAAATATTTCTTCGTTCCCTGATGTTTTTACGAGTATAGAATTTATTAGGACCTATATCGCTTTAAAATCATTATTAAGCAATTTAGGTATTTTCTGCAATAATTTCAGCAATTTGCTAATAGAACGAATTATCGAATTTTCGAGAAATGTGAAACTGTTAAATAATAAAATTGATACACTTACACACATGTAATTTCCATTAAACATCGCTCGAGAACTCAGCAATGATCAATAACAAAAGTCTGTACAGGAATAGAGCCGGAATAATTATTCTATCTTTAAAATTTGGATTTACCGAAAATGCTCGCTAAATCCCAAGACTCTTCCTTGAATTTGCGCCTTCTTAATTCGTCATACCAAACCGCGCCTTTTTAATTCATAAAAAAAACCTCGCCTTCATAATTCTTAATACCAAATTTCACCTTTTTAATTCGTAATACCAAACCTCGCCTTTTTAATTCGTAGTACCAAACCTCGCCTTCTTAATTCGTAACACCAAACCTCTCCTTCTTAATTCGTAATACTAAATCTCACCTTCTTAATTCGTCATACCAAATCTCGCCTTCTTAATTACTAATACTAAACCTCGCCTTGTTAATTCGTAATACCAAACCTCTCCTTCTTAATTCGTAATACCAAACCTCGCCTTCTTAATTCGTTATACCAAATCTCGCCTTATTAATTCGTTATATAAAATCTCGCCTTCATAATTCGTAGTAGCAAATCTCGCCTTCTTAATTCAAAATACCAAATCTCACCTTAATTCGTCATACCAAATATCGCCTTCTTAATTACTAATACTAAACCTTGCCTTCTTAATTCGTAATACTAAATGACGCCTTATAAATTTGTAATACCAAATATAGTCTTCTTAATTCGTGATACCAAATCTCACCTTCTTAATTCGTAATACCAAATCTCGCCTTCTGAATTTGTAATACCAAACAACGCCTTCTTAATTCGTTATACCAAATCTCGCCTTGTAAATTCGTAATAACAAATCTCGCCTTCTTAATTCGTAATTGCAAATCTCGCCTTCTTAATTCGTAATATCAAACCTCGCCTTATTAATTGGTCATTCCAAATCTTACCTTGTTAATTCTTAATACCAAATCTCGCCCTGATAATTCGTAATACCAAATCTCACATCGTTAATTTGTAACACCAAATCTCGCCTTGTTAATTCGTAATTCGAAACTTCGCCTTCTTACTTCGTATTACGAAACCTCGCCTTCTTAATTCTTAATACCAAACCTCGTCTTATTAATTCGTCATTCCAAATCTCGCCTTGTTAATTCGTAATACCAAATCTTGTCTTATTAATTCGTCATTCCAAATCTCGTCTTGTTAATTCGTAATACCAAATCTCGCCTTGTTAATTCGTAACACCAAATCTCGCCTTGTTAATTCGTAATACCAAATCTCGCCTTGTTAATTCGTAACACCAAATCTCGCCTTGTTAATACGTAATACGAAACCTCGCCTTCTTACTTCGTAATACGAAATCTCGCCTTCTTAAATCGTTATACGAAACCTCGCCTTCTTAATTCCTTATACCAAACCTCTCCTTATTAATTCGTCATTCCAAATCTCGCCTTGTTAATTCGTAATACCATATCTCGCCTTGTTAATTCGTAACACCAAATCTCGCCTTGTTAATTCGTAATACCAAATCTCGCCTTGTAAATACGTAATACCAAACTTCGCCTTCTTACTTCGTAATACGAAACCTCGCCTTCTTAATTCTTAATACCAAACCTCGCCT